>PVIC010018196.1:0-31882 GCA_004025085.1 Thryonomys swinderianus
ATTCAAAGGGAATGTGGCGGGGAAATGTAATGAGGGGAAAAAATAAATATGATTTGGAAATAAAAGGAAATAGCATGTATATAAGGGGTGGGGAGTTGTGAGTGGGTAGGGATATGGGTAAAAATGAGAATTAACTTGTATCATATACTGATACAAATTCCCCAATGTTGAGTGTGACTGTGAACTGTATATAAAATGTATCAATAAAGAATTCAATTAAAACACACACACACATTCTGGCAAAGAACTTGTAGAGGTGAATTCCACAGTCACTGAGCTCCCATGCCTCCTTATTTATCAGAAAAAAAGAAAAACGCTGTTTTTCAGTTTAAAACAAAAAAATGTGGCCCTGGCTTTAAATAAATAGATTCCATCTAAAATCCTAAGGACATTATCTATCTATCTTATATATCTATAGATATAGAATAGATAGATATAGAATATCTGTCTTTTGTAGATTTTAGATACTTGACAGTACTAATAATTAAAATCACTTCGTGTTTCCAAAGATATTTCCAATGAATGTTATATTTTTCAATTATAACAATATCACTTTACAGTCACTTTTAGATTCTTCCTTTAAGCTCTGGCCCAAATTTCCATTTGTATTTGTTTATTTCTATCGGGAGTATCAAAAAGTATTATGTACTCTCTATGTCCATAAACATCATCCCCAAACATACCTAATAAGGCTTTGTGTGCAATGAATAGCATCACTATCTTTCTTTTTTCTCTTTTTTTTTAAATTGAGTTTATTGGTACATTTTAGGAATACACAGGATCATGTTCCTCATTGAGAATTTGCACCTATACATGAAATATCCTGATTCTTACTTTTTCCTGTTCCACTAATGTGGAACTCCCAAATCCCCTACATACATAAGAAACTCCCATACCCCTATATACATAAGCTTTATTTCCACTTTTTTCTTTTGATCATCAAATATTTTCCCTTCGCTTTTTTTTCTTTCCTCTGCCCCCAACCAGTTCCTCTTTCCTTTCAACATTTTCTACCTATTTTACAATACTTATCTGCATTATAGACCTAATTTACACCTTCAGTTTCTCAAACTAGTGAAACTATATGGGATTTACACATCTGGATCCTGCTTATCTCACTCATGAGTATAGCGTCAATGTGCATCCATTTAACCAGAAGTGTCTCTAATTCATCATTCTTTTTTTTTTTTTTTTTTTTTTTTTTTTTTTTTTTTTTTTTTTTTTTTTTTTTTTTTTTTTTTTTTTTTTTTTTTTTTTTTTTTTTGAGACAGGGTCTCGCTTTGTAGTTCAGGCTGGCCCTGAGCTCACTATGGTGCCCAGGCAAGCTGCTGCGAACTCAGCAGTCCTCTTGTCTCTGCCTCCCGAGTGCTGGGATTACAGGCGTGAGCCACCACGTCCAGCATTGTGGTATGCGGTGTTGATTGTTAGTGGGCGTGTCTCCACGCCCAGCATTATATGTGGTTACCAGGGATCGAACTCAGGTCCTTTCGCTTGCGCGGCAGGTGCCGGAACCACTGAGCTAACCCTCCGGCCCCCTAATTCATCATTCTTTATGGATGACTAATACTTTATTTTATAGACAAAACACTTTATCCAGCCTCTAGTTGATGGGAATTTGAGCTTTTTCCAAGATGTAGCTATTACAAACAGTGCTGCTATAAATATAGATGCACATATATCACTGAGAAATGATGTATTTAATTCTTTCATGAATATACCCAACAGGGAAATAGCAGCACCATGTGGGATGTCTAATCTCAGCTTTTTGAGGAATATCCACACTGATTTCCACAGTAGTTACACCACTGTGCATTCTATCAACAGTGAAGAAGGGTTCCTTTCTCCCCACAGCCCTGCCAGCATGGATTATCAGTTGATTGCTTGATACCAGTTATTCTTTCATGAGTGAAGAGGAATCTGTGTTGTTTCTTCTTCATCTCTCGAATGACCACCAATGTTGGACACTTTTTCATATGCGTCTTTGCCTCTTTTCCTTCTTCACCTGAAATACATCTGTTCATTTCAGATGCCCATTTTTGAATTGGGCCTTTAAACTTGAAAAGCCTGATTTTTTAAATTCTTTGTAGATTCTAGATAGTGCACCTTTGTCTGAGGAACAGCTGATAATTTTTTCCAACATTGTACATTGTTTTTTCACTCTATTGATGGTTTCTCTTGTGGTGCAGAAAATTTTTAATGAGATCCCGGTTGTTGATTCTTCCTGCTAGTTCCTGTGCTACTGAGGTTTCCTTCCTAAAGTTTTTTGTTTTGCCAACATCTCCAAGAGTTCTACCCAAACTATCCTCCAGCAGGTTAAATTTTTCTGTTTTAATATTGAGATTTGTAGTACACTTCGATTCAGTTTAGTGAATGGTGAAAGATGTATATCTAGTTTTAATCTATGGCAATTTGAAACCTAGTTTTTCCAGCACCATTTTTTGAGAAGGCTATCTTTCCTCCATTTAGGGTGTTTGGCTCCTTTGTCAAAGATGAAGTGGTTTAGTATGTCTGGAGTTGTTTGTATATCTTTTAATCTGTTCCATTGATCCTCCGGTCTGTATCTTTGCCATACCATGCTGTTTTCATCACAGTGGCTTTGTAAACAGTTGCAAGTTGGGGGTTGTGATACTTCCCTGCCATATCTTTGCTGCCTAGAATGCCTTATGCTATTCTAGGTATCTTCTAATTCCAGATGATTTCTCAGTTCTTCCTAGTTCTGTAAAATATACTGTTGGGATTTCAATTTGCATAGTATTAAATAAAAACCATCCATTCCAATGTTCTGTTGAGTTCTAATTATGAATGAATGTTACACTTTATTGAATGTTTTTTCTGTATTAAAACTATATAGTAGTTTTGGAAGTATAGCCATTTTGACAATAATAGTTCTTCATACCCAGGAACAAGGGATATCTTTCAGTTTTCTGAGGTCCTCTTCAATCTCCTTTTCTGGACTGCTGTAGTTTTTAGAGTAGAGGTCTCTCACCTCCTTTTTTACATTGATTCCTAGATATTTCATTTTTTGGATGCTGTTATGGAAGGAACTGTTTCCTCAATTTCATTCTCAGTGGGTCTGTTGTTTGTGTATAGGAAGGCTATTGATTTTTGTGTTGACTTTGTATCCAGCTAAGCTCCTGAATCTGGCAATTAAGTCTAGCAGTCTTTGGCCTAGTTTTTGGGGTCTTCTATATAAAGTATCACGTCATCAACAATTAATACCTTAACTTCTTCCTTTCCTATCTTTATTCCTTTTATTTCTTTCTCTTGTCTAATTGCTGTAGCTAATGTTTCCAGAACTATATTAAACAGGAGAGATGATAGTAGACATTTCTTATCTTGTTCCTAATTTTATTGTGAAATGTTTCCATATTTCACCATTTTAGTATGATGCTAGCTATTGGTTTTTCATAGGTAGCTTTTATAAAGTTGAGATAAAAACCATGTATACCAATTTTCTGTAGAGTTCTAAACATGAATGAGTATTGCATTTTGTTGAATGCCTTTTCTGAATCTATTCAGATGATCACATGGCTTTTGTCCTTGATTCTATTAATATAGTGTATTACATTTATTGATTTATTTGCATTGAACCTTCCTTGCATCCTTGAGATGAATCCAAGTTGGTCAGGGTGTATAATCTTTTTCTTTTTTTTTTTTTTTTTTTTTTTTTTTTTTTTTTTTTTTTTTTTTTTTTTTTTTTTTTTTTTTTTTTTTTTTTTTTTTTTTTTTTTTTTTTTTGAGACAGGGTATTGCTTTGTAGTTCAGGCTGGCCCTGAGCTCACTATGTAGCCCAGGCAAGCCTCAAACTCAGCAATCCTCCTGCCTCTGCCTCCTGAGTGTTGGGATTACAGGCATGAGCCACCATGCCCAGCCTTTGTGGTATGTGGTACTGACTGCTGGTGGGCATGAGTCATCATGCCCAGCATTGTTATATGTTGTTCACTCGAGGTTGCTGTTTCTAATGCTAATTGCAAGTATCTTTCTTACTAATATTTACAACCCTTAAGAAATGGGTACTCCCTGGGCCTTCCTCTGGTATAACTGGCTCTTAGGCTTTGAATCTGTAATGTGTCCTTAGTAACCTCCGTTCTGGAATACCAGGAAAGATACTTGAACAGAACAATCATGTCACCAGCTACTGTGGCCCAGTAGCAGGTCTTAATTGCAGAGGCCTTCTTCACTCTTCTAATGGACTTCCACATTCATGGAGAAGACTTGATGCCACCAGTGTGCAGAAGGCAGGGCAGAGTTTAGGGCTTCTGCAAGTGTCCCAGTTGCACCTCTGGCCCTACTCACTGTGCAATAAATCAAAATGCAGTTCCTGGGCCTCCTCCTTATATGATGGTTCCTCAAAAACTTTGGGCCCACCTCTGTGCAGAGGTTGGGGTGGGGCCCCTAGGCCTCTGCAAATGTCCCTGCTGAACTGGCAATCCTACTCGTTGTGCCACAAACCGGGGCTCACTTGCTAGGTTTCCTCCCTATGCAATGGTCCCCCAAGAAATCTTCTCTCACCCATTTGCAGAGGTCAGAGCCACTGGGACTCTGCAAATATCTCAGTCAAACCTCTGGCCTTACATATTGTGTGACTATCAAGCTGGTGAAAGAAACCTTTACAGCATCTTTCATCCTTCCACATCCCCACTCCTACAATAGTCATTAATTAATGGCTTCCATTTCCATTTCTGAACAGTCTCGTATTCATTTACTCATTTGTTTCATTTCTTTTCCCACTTTCCTTGCCTAGGGCTTAATCATATTTCAACTAGACCATCTATACAGTGTTTTAGCCCTTCTCACTGAGGCTTTAACCTTTTCAAATGCATTAGCCACTTTCCTAATAAAGGTGCCTTCAAAACAAGAAGGCAGTAGGATTAAAACACCCAAGGAAGGCATTTAGAAAACTGGACCATACCAGTCTTTCAGTCATATGTCTAAATAGGTATTTCCACACTCTATCCCCTATAACACCACATACCATAATATTTACCATTGCCTGAGTACTATATTCCATCAGTCAGAGTTTTCAGTTATACTATATTTTATATCTAGGGAGCTATTTTCCCCCCTTCTCAAATAAAAGTATGCTATTTATTTTTCAAATCCCAGGCCTGGTACTAATTTCTACATTTCTTTTCATTTGAATTGCATTCCAAACTAAGAATTCCTGACTACTTCCTCTACTCTTTCAAAGCTCTGTTCCTATCTCTAACACATACATGTTGTTTTCTCACTGAATTCTAATTTCAAATAGTTTAATCATATCATTTTACCTGGTTATCTCCTCTACTCTCTAGTAATTGTGTGTTTTCTCTATCAACAGACCATGTTTATCAAAAATAATGACTAGGATAAACTGAGTCCTTAGTATGCATTTTATACTATGTTGAGTCATTTAGCTCCATTTTACAAGTGAAGTTACAAATGCCCTAAAACATTAAGCTGCTTACCCAAGGTCAATGTAAGTCTGGAAACAGGATTAGCACCAATGTATTTCACAGTTCATAGCTTCTTTCCAGTTCACTGCAAAGTCTTTGATGTATGTTTTCTATGTTCTACATATAAAATCACATACACACAAAAAACCTATAGTAGACTAAAAGGTTACCATATGAATATTAACCTAAAATATAGAGAAATTGTACTCTAGAAATTGAGAACTAAAAAGTACAATAGGTGATCAAAACATGCTGTGAATAATTTTTTTTTTTTGAGACAGGTTCTCGCTTTGTAGTTCAGGCTGGCCCTCAGCTCACTATGTCGCCCAGGGAAGCCTCGAACTCAGCAATCCTCCTGCCTCTGCCTCCCGAGTGATGGGATAACAGGCGTGAGCCACCACGCCTGGCACTGTGGTATGTGGTATTGATTACTGGGGGGCGTGAGTCACCACACCCAGCATTGTATGTGGTTACAGGGATCGAACTCAGGACTTTGTGCTTGTGAGGCAGGCACCGAAACCACTGAGCTAAATCTCTGGCCCCTGTGAATAAATTTTTTAAATTGATTACAGTAAAAGATACACTGCCATTAATCCTTCTCAAGATCTTCTCCCTTAAATACTCCATTTTGCTTCTAATACATATTACATCATTCTTGCCACTCTCTGAACCAGTTTTGGAAATCCTGTTTTGTGTCTTCATGGGACATAATAAAAAATACATAGCATGCAACTCTTGAGTACTGCAACAGAAAGGGGATGTATCCCCATCCACGTTATTCCCCAGATCTGGCACGTGTGATTTCTGAATCTTCTCCAAAGTCAGAAGACAATGAAAGGTAGCATTCTGACTTGACTCAGAATACCAAAGCAGTCACAACAGCAAACTAAAGATATTCATGAAGCTGTGCATTTATATATAAACCACAAGACAATATAGTATAAGTAGTTTATATGGAATGCCAGATTTACTGCTCAAAATACAAACAGGAGGCTATCATTATTATTATTATTACAAAAGAGGGAAATGTAAGGTGTGAAGAGGTTACATAATTTGTCCAAAATTGCCCAGCTATAAGTGGCATAGCCAGGATTTCAGATGAGTCAGGCATGTTCAGGGTGGTATGGCCGTACATAGCCAGGATTTCAACATGTATCTCTGTGACTATGAACTCCCACATCTTAACCATTGAAGCTGTTTTCACTCCGTCTGTGGTTGCTTTGATTTTCTCTCTTACAAAAGGAATTTGTTTCCTATGATTCATTATAAATGTCAATTTCTTTTACAGTGTTCATTCCAGTAAAACACTCATTGTCTAGGCAATTCAACGTTTTTTTAGCAAAAACACCAGACATAAACAAATTAAATGTACGTAGTCTAAATTTCAATGCTATAAAACCAGAAAATGCGGTGAACATTTATCGGTTTACATAGTCTTTTCCTATAATGGTTTGAAACCAGCAATCACATTGCTAAGGACTGGACTAACTTCATACCATATGACCATACAATGATTTGTTCCAGGTATGTCTTTATCTGTTTTTTTTAAAGGTCTTAAGGGCAATACATCAAGTAAAATATTTTTAGAATTGATCATTTCTTGAGTCAGCCATAGTGTCCATCCCCTCCCCCACCCAGTGCCAGGGGACTGATCTCAAGACCTTGTGCTTACCAGGCAGTTGTGGCACCACTGAGCTACATCCTGACCCCAGTCAATCTTTACATCTACCTATTTACATTGCCAGTTACTTGGTTATTCTCTTGTTGCTTGATGTCACTGCTTAAAAATTCAGAGAGATGAACACAGCATTCTAAAGGTTTAACTAAATATGATGGTGGTTTGAGGTTTCCAGAAACTGACTGTAGGTAATTACAGACTTCATTGCCAAGTCAAGTATTTTGAAGTTGAGATAAAGTTTTTATTTAAGTGCTGGGCGTGGTAGCTCACGCCTGTCATCCCAGCACTTGGGAGGCAGAGACAGGAGGATTGCTGAGTTCGAGGCTTGCCTGGGCTACATAGTGAGCTCAGGGCCAGCCTGAACTACAAAGCAAGACCCTGTCTCAAAAAAAAAAAAGTTTTTATTTAAAGTGAACTTTGAACTATTTATAAAGTTTGAGATTATTTTCATTGCTCTGTCAAACATCTCAAATGCCATTTCTCAGTGCTTACTAATGTATTTTTCTTCTTACATATTTGAAGTATTGATTTTTGTGCCACTATCCTTTATCCCTTTCACCCATTTCAGTTTTATATTTCTGATTCTTTGGCCAGACCTAGGTTTACAGCAATTCTAAAAGAAGTTAAGATCTTCAATAAGTTATACCATATGCACTTTTCATATATTGTAACCTAAAACTATTTTCTCTGAATGAAAAATTTTAAGTTAACATTTAAACTGGAAAATTGCTATATGACAAAACCATTCAGTAAGGTATATGTGGAAGACAAGAGGGATATTCATTCCTATTGCTGAAAATAAACATGTTGAATTTTGTTCTGACACACCCAATATTTTTAACCAGCTGAAGAAGTAAAAACCTCTCCTCAAGCAAACAGCTATCAAAATCTGTGCATATTAGCTTGTTTTTGTTGTTATAATCAAGGCTTTAATTTAAACTACTATTTTTGTTAGTCAAAAAAAAATATTCTTTCCTGCTCTGCATGTACTTGTAAAGTTATTTTTCCATAATGCCTAGACTATCTTATAAAGAAAACTTAGACCATCAGTTCCTTTAAAATATTGCTCAAGGTACATTTAACAATCAAAAGAGAAAATAACACTTTTCCAAGCATATTTGTGATAGGATGGATAATATCCCACAAAGATAGCCAAATCTTAATGCACAGAAATTAGAACTGTTAACCTTATTTGGCAAAAGGTACTTTGCATATATAATTAAACTAAGGACTGTGAGATAAGAACAGTTTTCTGGATAATCCAGGTGAACTTATATGTAATCATAAGGGTGAAGTTAGAGGAAGACTTGATAAGAGAAAGGAAGAAGGCCATGTTTCAATGACAAAGACATTACAGAGACAGGAACATATTCTCACCTGGAGACTACAGAAGGTACAATCCTATGGCAATTTGATTTTAGCCCTTTAAGATTCACTTCGGACTTCCCGGTGAAATGAATCTTAAAGGGTTCAAAACAACTTGCCAAAGACATGCTGCATAGTTGAGCCACATAACCTGGCTCCATAGTCCACACTCCTGACCATTAGGTTACCCTCAATATACTCCAAAGAGACACCATGTTCTTTTCCTTCCTAACACACTCAAATCCTTTCCATGTAAATTGGTTACTTTTTTAAGGAAGCAGTTTGAAATACCAGCTCAAAAGGTTATCTTTACAAAATATAATACAGTACTTTATCAACTGTTCTAATCAATAAATTTGCTTTCATTTTTCCAATTAAAAATAACTTTATTTTTGAGGCCAGAGATTTAGCTCAGTGGTTCTGGCACCTGCCTAGCAAGCACAAGGTCCCTGGTTCACTCCAGGTAACCACATACAATGATAAAATATCGGGTGTGGTGATTCATGCCCACCAGCAATCAGTACCACACCCCACAATGCTGGGCGTGGTGGCTCATGCCTGTAATCCCAGCACTCGGGAGGCAGAGGCAGGAGGATTGCTGAGTTCGAGGCTTGCCTGAGTGACACAGTAAGCTCAGAGCCTGAACTACAAAGCAAGACCCTGTCTCAAAAAAAAAAAACTTTATTTGTAGTTCTTTAATTAAAACCAGGCAATCTTCAACTTCTAGTATCCAGAGGTTAAGTCCTATAAAATTTCTTATGTAAAAACATATTATTTAACCTTATTTATTCTATTTTATAAGGTTTATGATATACCCTTCATGATTTTGTAAATTACAAGTATATTTAATCGAGGCTAATATTTACTCAATTTATAGTATTCTACTCAAAACACTTTTTATACTAACACTTCTAATGTATTTTGATATTCTGTTTCATTTCCCTGGATGTTTTATAGCTTAAGCATTCTTTTTCTTAACTGAACCCAGCTTCTCTAATAAGGACATTCTATGGTTTATACAAAAGCAAAATAACAATATTTGTTTTATATCTAAAATCCTCCTTGAATTATTCAATAATTTATCAATTTTGGAGATTACAAGCAATCATCATTTCCAAGTTCCTTATTATAGTGGCATATAATTCATTTTAATTTCTCAAAAATTGTGATTTCTTAAATTCATATGAAGAATCTGCTATGTGCAAGTCCCACAGTAGCATAACTGCTTACTGAGGAGCTACCAATCTAGTAAGAAAACACCTTTAATAAATATAACAGAAATGGCCAGATAAATCATTGCCAAGTAAAACGTTTCTTTATTCACTAAGTTGAGAGATTTTAAACATAATCAAATATATTTATTTTCCTAAGTTTTATCATTCTTGGCTAGAATATAAATGAGTCTCTATTTTCCTATCCAACATTTTCTTATCAACTGTCCACTATGAGTGTTTGTTCCCATTACCGAGCCATTTTAAAATTTAGCTTCAAAAGAACAAGAAGCATCCAGAAGTGCATGAAGAAGAAAATTCACTAAATACTTTAATACAAACATTATGTACAGTTTTACTATTGTTAGCTGAATGCATGAGTTATGTTAAAAAATAACTGAATTATAAACTCACAATTATCTTTAGCACACATGCATTTCAGTGAGTTGAACCACAAAGTATCTTTTGTTTTATGAGTGAGTAACCCTCCTCTGGCAGTGTCTCATATAACAGAACATCTGGAAGAGCACCTACTAGCTCTCTTCCCACAGATTTTCTCGGCAGTAATTTGAGGTTCAATAAACTGTATATCTTGGAAAGCCAAGAATGTATTACATGATAGAAAGAAGTAAATATTGACTTACATTTATAAAATAACTCTTCAATGTTATTTATATATATTGATCAAATATTTAAGTAAGATAAGAATAACCAAATGAAGTAATGCATTCTCCTAAAACAGTGTATTTCTTCTATATTTTTCCACATTTATTGACTTTTTATTAATGTGAGGATCTTTTAAATAACAAAAATTTTACTGATATAGTCTAAACTATATCCTCAAAATTAAAATGAAAATTGGATAAAACTCTCTAAAGGGAAATAATATTAACATATTCATTAGAAATCTATGTATTTCCAATCTTCAATGGTCATATAGATGTCATAGAGTGCCAAATTATAGTTTACTAAAGAAGAAATGAATAAGCAAAACCCATACACTTTTAAAAATAAAGTGAGATTATTTTAAGTCTATTAAGAGAAAAAATACATAAGGATGAAGGAAAAAGGAAGCAAAAATAATTATAGTTAAAACAGGTTATTAGAGAAAACAACACTGAGATTTCATCTCACTCCACAAAGAATGGCCGCGATTACAAAATCAACCAACAATAAATACTGGTGAGGCTGTGGGGAGAAAGGAACCCTTCTCCACTGTTGGTGGGATTGCAGACTTGTGCAACCATTGTGGAGATCTGTGTGGAGATTTCTCAGAAAACTAGGACTAGTGGTCCCATTTAACCCTGCTATCCTCCTGCTAGGAATATACCCAAAAGACTTTAAAAAGTCACATTGGAAAGACAGATGTACACCCTTGTTCATAGCAGCTCAGTTCGTGATAGCTCAATCTTGGAAACAACCCAAATGCCCATCAACTGGAGAGTGGATAAAGAAGATGTGGTGTTTTTTTTATAAAATGGAGTTTTATTCTGCCATGAAGAATGACAAGATTGATTCATTTATATGCAAATGGATACACCTGGAGGACATGCTAACGAGTAAAATCAATAGATCACAGACAAATACTGGATCTTCTCGTTGATATGAGCACCTATAGATGCAAAGGAGCTCTAGAAAATATGACAGTCTTTGTAGAATGGGAAATTTCCAAAGGAAATTTGGTGTGGGGATGTAATGAGGAGAAGTAATAAATATGATTCTGAAGGACAATAAAAGAGCATGTATATAGTGGGTGGGGAGGTGTGGGTGGGTAGGGATAGGGTAAAAATGAGAACTGACTGTGTCATATATTGGTACAAATTCCCCAATGTTATGTGTGATTGTGAGATATATATAAATAAATTGCTAGTGAGGCTATGGAGAAAAAAAATAAAACTTTGCCACTGTTGGTGGCAAAATCATCAGACAGTATCTCCCTGAAGGTCCACTCTAGAGGAAAACAAAATTGGGCCACTTTTCTACTCTGAGAAAAGAAGGGAAGAGATATACAGGCACAGTGGGCTGCTGGCAATGCATTGATGGATGAAGGGAGTTTATGTTATGATGTAAGAGAAGGTGCAGTTAAACTCCCCTAGGTCCATTTAAGGCCTTGACCTGAAAAGGACTAGAAACACACACTATACTCTGTGACAAGAAATGGGGCAAAAGGGGCCTGGGCTGATGGTAGGAGAGGAACACTCCCTGCCTCATTGGAACAGTGGTCACACACAAAAGGGAAACACACCAGGTAAGAGAGCTGTGTGTGCAGGATCACAGAGGGCCCTATTTCTAACCTTTCTCTTTTCACCTCTCTATCCCTCCCAACTCCTTGTAAGTATTTTCCCCAGAGGGTACACCATTACATTGAAAGGCTTGTATATGGTAAAAATATTTCTAGTTAGTCATTAATTTTGACATGTGTCCACAGGTCTAGTTCACGTGAATAAAAGTGTCAAAATACAGCCTGCCACAGTTTGTCATTTTCTGGAGTGTGTTAGACATGGTTGTTGAAAGTGGTTGTATTATTTCAGCTGATGTAACATGATTGTTTTCTTCAAGTGTCTTTCCTGATTTCCCAGAAATGAGATTGCTGAAGATTCAATGCCAACTCAATGCCCAAGGCCCAACTATACCTGCAGGATGACTCAAGAGGTAGTCATTCCCTAAGAGTTCTAAATATCAGCAAGAAAGATAGTTGCAATAAGCATTTTACAGGGATAAACTCAGGAATTAAACCAAAAATATTGACAACAAAAAAATAGAAATGACAAGAAATTTAAATAAGACATAAATGCAGAATTACAGATCATCCAAGGGAAATTTAGGGAGTAATGAGATGAAACAATCTGCAACTCAACCTCCTGGATTCCCAGAATTGCCACAAAAGAGGATCTGGGAAAATTAGAAATAATTTCTCAGATAACAACAGAGATAATGTCCACAGTGAAAGATGTGATTAGTAGCTCTAAAGAAGAACTCAGGAACATGATGGAATACCAGCATATGAAAGTAATAGGATCTGTTCAACAGATTTCCAGGAGATTAAAAAGTCTACTGAAAGCTTATGCATCAGAATGAAATATTTCAATCCCTAAAAGAAAACAACTTCCTACCTAGATTAATGTATTCTAAAAACTATCTATCAAGACTGTCGGGGAAATGTGGTACTTTCATGACAAAGAGAACCTGCAAAACTTCATGAATAACAAACTAACATTCCAAAAATTTCTAAATACTATCCTAGAGAAAGGCAATACCCATGAGGCCAAACAGAGAGAAGCCATTAGCCAAGGCAAGAAATTAAATGAAAAGGGGGAAAATAAAAAATGAAAGAACCAACAACAGGAAAATATCATGAGAAGGATAAGTCAACACATACTAGTTATAAGCATCAATGTTAATGGTCTCAATTCACCAATGAAAAGAAACACACTGGAAGAATGGTTTAAGAAGCATGATCCAACAACATGCTGTGTTAAGGAAACACACTTATTCAAAAAGAAATTCATAGATTGAAAGTAAAAGATGGAAAACAATTCTTCATGGCATAGGAACCTGCAAAAAAAGCAGAAGTGACAAGGTTTTATTTGCAAAGTAGATTTCAAACCAAAACCAATTAAGAGAGACAAAAAGGATTAACAAAACATTCTAAAGGGAACAGTCTAAGAGGAGGAGATGGCAATAATAAATATGTATGTATCAAATGTTTGGTGCAATCAACTATATAAAATTAATAGATACGAAAAACCAAATTAGTAGTAATAAAGTACTACTGGAGGACCTCAATACCCTAATGTACATATAGGCAGATCAAGTAGACAAATAGTAGAACTGAACTAAATTTGAATAGACTTAGTAGAGATCTACAGAGTGTCCTACCCCACGAATTAAGAATATACATTCTTCTCAGCCATATCTGGGTCATTCTTCAAAATACACCACATGCCAACTAATAGAACATAAGTAAATGAAAAAAAGTTTAAGTTATCCCCTGTATATTGTCAGACAACAGGGCAATGAAAGTAGAGATCAATAGCAAGAGGCCACAAGAATTTCACAAAAACATGGACATTAGGTAATACACTCTTGAACAACAAATGCGTAACAGAGGAAATTAAAGAAGAAATTAGTTTCTACCATTCGATGACATTGCCAAAACAGCATACAGAAATTTGCCGGACACAATGAAACCAGTTCTACAAGACAAATTCAAAGCAGTGAATTCCTATACTAGGAAAACAGAGCATGCTCAAATAAACAATCTAATGCTCAACCTCAAGCTTCTAGAAAAAGAGAAGCAAGACAAACTCAAAGTTCACACAAGGGAGGATATTAAAGGATCAGAGGAGAAAATGCAATGGAGACTAAGAATGATACAAAAAATCAGTGAAACGAATAGTTGGTTTTTCAAAAGAATAAATAAAATTGACAAATGTTTATCAAACTTTAGCAAAAAAAGAATGAAAAGGTTCATATCTATGAAATGAGGAATTAAAAAGGTGAAATCATAACACATCCAGCAGAAATTCAGAGGTAATCAATATCTACTTTAAGAACCTATACTCCAAGATGGAAAATAAAGAAGAAATGGATACATTACTAGACACATATGATTTACAAATATTGAGCAAAGAAGATATAAAACTTCTAAGCCCTCCAATATCAATCAGTAAAATTGAAAACATAATTAGAAGCTTATCAAGAAAGAAAAGTCTTGTTCCTCATGACTTCACTGCTCAATTCTCCAAGAAATTTAGTGAAGAGCTGATGCCACTACTTCTCAAACTCTTTAATGCAATTGAATGGGAAGCAATATTCTCAAATTCATTCTTGGAAGAAAATGTTATCTTCATTTCAAAAGCAGAGAAAGACAACCAAAAAGAGAGCTGAAAGCCAGTTTCCCTAATGAACATAGATGCAGAAATACTCAGTAAGATACTAGCAAATAGAATAACAGTATACAAAGGATTTTCAAGAACATCACACACCCCAACCAAATTGGATTTATCCCAGAAATACAAGGATGTTTCAACAAATGTCAATCAATGAATGTAATATACTATATTAATAGAATCAAAAACAAAAAAAACACATGATACTCTCAACAGATGCAGGAAAAACATTTGACAAAATCTAACATGCATTCATAATAAAAATCTTACAAAAAATTGGAATAGATGGTCTCTATCTCAATCTGACAAAATCCATCTATGACAAATCAACATCTAACATCGTACTGAATGTTCAAAAACTAAAATCTTTCACACTAATATCAGGAACAAGACAAAGATGTCCACTATCACCATTCTTGTTCAATACAGTTCTAGAAGCAGCCAGAGCAATTAGAAAAGAGAAAGAAATAAAAGATATAAAGATACGAAGGAAGAAGTTAAATTGTCATTATTTGCTCATGAAATGATACTCTACATAGAAGACCCCAAACACTCCACCAAAGACTACTGGATTTAATTGCCCAATTCAATACAGTAGCTGGATACAGGGTCAATACTCAAAACTCAAAAGCCCTCTTGTACACAAAAAACAGACACACTCAGAGAGAAATTAGGGAAACAGTTCCTTTCAGGATAGCATTCAAAAATGAAACAGATAGGAATTCATCTAATGAAGGAAGTAAAAGACCAGTACTTTGAAAACTACAGCACTCTGAAATAAAAGATCAAAGAGGATATTAGAAAATGGAAAGATATCTCTTGTTCCTAAGTAAGAATGAGTAAAAATGGCCACACTTCCAAAACTACTCTATATTTCATTCAATACCAATTGAAATCCAACAGTATATTTTAAAGAACTAGAGAAAATAATCCCAAAATGTATTGGAATGAGAGGAGACCCAGAATAGCAAAAGCAATGCTTGGCGACAAGAAATGGCAGGGAGTATCACAATCCCCAACTTGCAACTAGATTACAAAGCTGCTGTGATAAAAACAGCATGGTACTGGGCTGGAGATTTAGCTCAGTGGTTCCAGCGCATGCCTCACAAGAGCAAGGTCCTGAGTTCTATCCCCGGTAACCACATACAATGCTGGGCATGCTGGCTCATGCCTGTAATCCCAGCATTCGGGAGGCAGAGACAGGAGGATTGCTGAGTTCGAGGTTTGCCTGAGCTGCATAGTGAGCTCAGGGCCAGCCTGAACTATAAAATGAGACGCTGTCTCAAAAAACAAAACAAAACAAAAAAAAAACAACAAAAAAAAAATAGCATGGTACTGGCAAAGAAACATACTCAAGGAGCAATGGACTAGAAATTACAGAAATAAAAACAATTCCAGACATATTCATCTTTGACAAAGAGGCCAAATACTCTCAATGGAAGAAAGATAACCTTTTTAACAAATGATGCTGGAAAAATGTAGTTTCAACTTGCCAAAGAATAAAACTAGACATACATTTTTCACCAGCCACTATACTGAAATCAAAGTTGATTGAAGATCTAAATATTAAAACAGAGACACTAACCCTGCTGGAAATTAGCTTAGGTACAACTCTTGGAGACAGTGGCATAAGGAAAGATTTTATCAGCAAAACCTCAGTAGCATGGGAACTAGCAGAAAGAATCAACAACTGGGATTTCATCTTCTTAAAAAGCTTCTGCACAGCAAGAGAAACCACTAACAGAGCAAAAACTCAACCTATAATGTGGTTTAAAAAAAAATTAGCTATTCCTTAGACAAAGGAATACTAATTAAAATATATAAAGAACTTTCAAAAATCATATCCCGGGCCGGAGGGTTAGCTCAGTGGTTCCGGCGCCTGCCTCGCAAGCATAAGGACCCGAGTTCGATCCCCGGTTACCACATATAATGCTGGGCGTGGTGGCTCACACCTGTAATCCCAGCACTCGGGAGGCAGAGACGGGAGGATTGCTGAGTTCGCGGCGGCTTGCCTGGGCACCATAGTGAGCTCAGGGCCAACCTGAACTACAAAGAGAGACCCTGTCTCCAAAAAGAAAAAAAAAAATCATATCCCCCAATTAAAGACTCAGTTCAGAAATGAGCGTCTGAAATAAACAGATATTTGTCAGATGAAAAAAAGCAGCAAATAAACTTATGAAGAAATGTTGAACATCACTGGTCATTTGAGAGATGCAGGTGAAAACAACCCTGAGATTCTCTCTCACTACAGAAAGAAAAGCTGCTATCAAGAAATCAAACAATAACAAGTGCTGGCGAGGCTGTGGGAAGAAAGGAGCCTTTCTCCACTGCTGGTTGGAATGTAGAATGGTGCAACCACTGTGGAAATCAGTGTAAAGATTCCTCAAACAATTAGGATTAGAGATATTCAGTATATTCATGAAAAAATTAAAAGCATCATGTCATAGTGACATCTGTGCACCCCAGTTTATAGCAGCACAGTTTGTAATAGCTAAATCTTGGAAACAATCCAGATGCTCACCAACCAGAGACTGGATAAAGAAAATGTGGGGCTTTCTTATAAAATGGAGTATTACTCTGCCATTAAAAATGATAAATTTGAGACATTTATAGCTAAATGGATGAACGTTGAGGCCTTACTTGTAAAGTGAAATAAATAAGATCCATATGTGTAAATACCATATTGTTTCTCTATTCTGAGAAACTGCAAATGTAAATGAGGTCCAAAATGTATAGTGGGTATTGTGAAATATGAAGAAAATCTTCAAAGGGGAAGGAGAACTGGGGACAGAGCAATGAAGAGGAAAGCAAAGAAGGGAAAGGAAAATTTGAAGATAAAAAGGAAAAATGGAAATCACACACAGAATATACATACATATATACATACATACATATATACATATACATATATATGTATATATATATGGAGTAGAGGGTCTCTCAGGGAGCACAGGGAAAATGGGGAAAAAGTATCAAGATATGTCATCTACAAGTACAAATTTTCAGCAATAAATGTGAAAATAATGTATTCTTAAATTGTACCAATAAACTAAAAAAAAAAAAAAAAAAATACTTCAGTGTCTATTTCCTAAGAGCCACAGTACAGTTTGCAGAATCAGAAATTAACACTGGTACACTGGTTGTTATGTCTAAGACATTAATGAAAATTTCACCAATTCTCTTAATTATTCATGGACTTATGTAGATATGTACATGAGGTATTGTCTAAAAGTACAGTGAAATGCTTGAGTTTTAAAAACCTTATTATATTAAAAGGTACATTGCCACTAATCTCTTTGAAAATACTCCTCCCTTTGAACACACTTGTCCCATTATTTTTTAACCTTCTGAAGCAGCCCTGGTAATCTTCTAGTCTTTAGTTGCACTGTGGTGACTACATTGATGTCCTCAGTTGATATACAATGCTAACCTTTCATGGCCATTTCAACTTTGAGGAAGATTCAGAAATAGTAGGGTCCAGATCTGATGAAGAAAATGATGAGGAAACATGATAATGTACTTATGAGCCTGCCTTTTCATTGGGTGGCACTCAGCAGCAACATTCACCATATTTTGTTTATACCTTATAAAGACTTGAAAAAGGACTTCTAGAACTGCTTTGGAAAGTGACAAATTATTACCAATGAGATAAGTGTGTTAGAAGCAAGGGGCAGTGTTTTGAGGCAATATATCTTTTACTCTAATTTCATCATTAAATTTAAACATTCGTCATATATTTTGATTGCCCCATGTGTATTCATAGATTATAATACTCTTATATAGTAAATATTATCATTATTGTTTACTTTGATGCTCAAATGTCCCAATTTGGACAAGTAGGACCATTTGAAATTGGTTCCTGTTTCCTCTGGAGATGTCCCTGTGACTTTTTGAGGAGGCCTGGGTACCCTAGATTCATTTTATAGTTTCTCTGTTCCTCTCTGATTTCTTGTTCAAAGGATCTATTTTAGCAAAGATCTTATTTAGAAATCAAGCTAAGTGTACTTACTTCTATTGCGATGTTGTTTCTAGGCCTTCACGGTGAACAGACCTGGTAATTACAAATGAAAGTAGATATGTGTCTGTTAAGAGAGAGACAAAGGAATTAAAAGATTCATATTGTAAAGACATATATACACCCATGTTCATAGCATCCCAGTTTGTGATACCCCAATCTTGGAAACAACCCAAATGCCCATCAACTGGAGACTGGATAAAGAAGATGTAGGTTTTTTATAAACTGGAGTATTACTCTACCATAAAAAATGGCAAGTTTTATTCATTTATGTGCAAGTGGATATACCTGGATGACACATAATAAGTGAAATAGATCCCAGATATGTAAATACCATATCTTTTCTTTGGTATGAGAACCTGTAGATGTAAATGAGTTCTAGAATGTATGTTAGATTTTGTAAAATAGGAAATATGCAAAGGGAATGTGTTGGGGAAACATAATGAGGGGAAAGAATAAATACGATTTGGAAAGAAAAAGAAATAGCATGTATATAAGGGGTGGGGAGTTGTGGGTGGGTAGGGATATGGGTAAAACTGAGAATTAACTTGTATTATATACTGGTACAAATTCCCCAATGTTGAGTGCGATTGAGAGCTGTATATAAGATGTACCAATAGGGCTGGAGGGTTAGCTCAGTGGTTCTGGCGCCTGCCTCGCAAGCGCAAGGTCCTAAGTTTGATCTCCGGGAACCACATACAATGCCGGGTGTGGAGACTCACCCCCAGCAATCAATACCACTTACCACAGTGCCAGGCGTGGTGGCTCATGCCTGTAATCCCAGCACTCGGGAGGCAGAGAGGAGGACTGCTGAGTTCGAAGCTTGCTTAGGCTACATAGTGAACTCAGAGCCAGCCTGAACTACAAAGCGAGACCCTATCTCAAAAAAAAAAAAGTACCAATAAAGAATTCAACTGAGAGAGAGAGAGAGAAACAATAACCAGAAAAAGTTGTGAATTTACACCTCAAATTCCAATACAGTATCTCAGGGTTTGCTTAAATTCTCCTAGGCCTTAGCTATCTTGTAAACAAAAGAGAGGACACCTTCAATCTATCTCTCTGCCTAATCCTTAAAAACAAACAAGGTAACAGATTACTAAATTGCAATACTAAAACACCAATCCTGGGATGGGGATGTCATCCAGTTCTTCTGGGCCTGCTTGGCAAGTGCAAGATCCTGAGTTCAATCCCCAGTACAAAAAAAGAAAAAAGAAAAACCACCAATCCTGTTTACTAAAGTTTACTATTTGTGTAGACATTTTTGTCTTTATTTTTAGGCTACATTTTCAAAATACAGTTTGAAACATAACTTGAGTCCTTTGTCCCCACCTGTAATGCATTTGTGTTTGTCATTTGAAATAATTTTATCTGTTTCCATTTTTATTTCAGATTAGATTCCATGGGGTATTGTCTGGAGATATGCATGAGATGGAAATGCAGGAATAAGGGACTTTTAGAGCCACAGGCCCAAAACTTCCCAGAATGCGTTCTTAGAGTTTAAATGCCTACGGGGCCACAGATCCAAGTAGGAGCAAAACACATTGCCCTAAGCAATGAATGCTCTGGCCTTCTTCCTCTCTCTACTCCGATTTATTACTGAGATTGGCCCTAAAGTTAGTCATGTAACAACAGACCCCGCTGATCTTCCCCAGTCCTTCCCCATTCCCATACATTAATTCTTGTACCTACATCCTTCCTTTGTCCTTTGCAATGCTTCCTGGTTCTATCGATAAAAATCCACAGAAGCTTCAGTTTAGGGATTCCCTCTGGGCCTTCTTGGAGTATGAGTTGGACGTTGACTTGGAATATCTTTCATTCTTTGCATCGTGTCATCATCGTGAACTAGAACAAGTGGTGGCTGTGTGAGGAATAAGTTGGTGCTATTCAACAAAGAGGATTAACTTTCCCGAATCTGGAAGAGGAATCAGGACACACAAGCTCACATCCCGGTAAGGGGACAGAGGCAGCCTTGGAAAAGTCTGAAATGCCTTTGGCAGTCACAGGTTAGAGGTCTTTCAGCTGTGTAACTGTGAAGAGAGAGTAGTTTATTTGGTCTTCTTTTTACTCTTTTACTCTCTTGCATATGGTATGGATCAAACTATCCAAAAGGAAAGGCAGTCTAAGCAGATTTACAATGGCTCTGAAAGGCATCTGGATGTCAAGTTTCTTTACTGCAGTTTATCACATTATTGATAGTTATTCAACAACAACATCCACAATTTACTCTGGAAGGCGGCCTGGGGATGGGGGTATGGGAACATGTGGGCTGAAAACGGAGACAGTGATTAGGTCCTATAAAATCTGAGGTAGCACTTTGCTACCTCTCATCTCAGCAGGGTCACTGTTCTACTCAAAGGAAACTCCCCTAGAAGAGCTTCCTCCTCCTCTTTCAGCTCCCTCTGAAAGATCCCTTCTGTCTCCAACCATGTAGGAAATGAGAAGTAGGGGGCTTTAAAAGGATTATACTATATGTCAATAGAGTTGGCTTTAAAAAACAGGAAAAGAAAGAGAGAACAGGAAAAATAAAAGGAAAACAAAAATAGAAAATGCCAAAGACAACAAAAGTGAAGCTTAGCAAGTTATGTTAAACTGAGATAAATTGATCAGGAAAAGGAACTCCCCTCAGTATTTTTCAAAAAGGCACAAGCTCAAAACTACAAAACTTACAGGAGCATGTCTAATCTGTCCTATAATTCTCTTTCTCTTTTTCTGAGAAAGAAAAACAAACATTCAAGTTCTCTCCTTGATAGTTTTCTGCTTGAGAGTGCTAATGAAATTGATATCGCTTTTGTCTTTTATCCTTGCTTTTGGTTCTTTCAGTTAAAAGCTACAGAAGCTTCAGTTTTCAGGGTGGTCTTTACAAGACTATCACCCTGCAGAGTCTCCATTAAACGCAGCTGCTCTATGCCTTTTTGGACTTAGAATTGGATACTGACCTCAAGAAATCTTTCATTCTTTGTGCCATGCCACAGTTGTGACTTTGACGAGATTACCCTAATTCTTACACATTTTACTTTATTTTGGGGGGCTACATTTGAGTGTTAGCATTATATTTTAATGATTGTAATAGTTAAAGTTGTATACAATATTATGTATAGAGAGGATTCTCTCATTTATACTCTACTTGACATTCTACCACAATAATTAATCAATCTAATTGATTTTTAGTTTTCATTCTTGTTTCTTTTTATAAAATTGAACATAAAATGTATATTTCTATGTATGTCCTTCTATACTCTATAAAATTTAAGAAATTATATACTCCATATAATTTTAACATTGATTTTTAACATAATATATCCTACAAATCAGTGAAAATTAGTATTGAAATAAGTTTTTGTAATTCATTGTATGTATCATAACTTATTCAGACACTCTTCTATGGATAGAGGCTTATTTTTATCATATTGGACAATTATCACCAATGATCCAACAAATAAATATATGTATATAAATTTCCAGAAGGTTGGAGATATATTTGGAGGAAAATGTCCAGAAGTGGAATTTCTCAGTCAAAAAGCAAAATGATATGCTACATAAAGCCAAATTTTCCTCTACACATTTGTGCCAATTTGCATTTCTACCAAAACTGTAAAAAGGTGCCTGTAGTTGCTTATTTTACCACTCAAATATGTTGCTAATTTTTTTAATTTTACTTATCTGGTAAGAAAGAAATATCAGTATAGTTTTTATGTCTCATATTCTCATTTCTGATCAAGTTGAATATATTCTTACATTTCTAACATTTATATATATATATATTCTATGTAAATATGAAACAATTGTTATTCTTTGAATAAGGCAAGTGGTGATTGGCAACAAAATGTGAAAATTAACTGAGCTTATAATAAGTTCAATTTTGAATATATTTCAGTGAGAAATTTTGAATAATGAATTTCTGATGTGTATATTCCAAATTAAGAGAAGAAATTAAAAGGAATTAAGAAATACAATCAACCCAATATACCCATCACAGTTTGTAAATGGAGGAGAAAGACAAAAATACAATAACTCAAATGTCATTTTATAAAGATAATGAATGGGGCCAGAGATTTAGTTCAGTGGTTCCAGGGCCTGCCTAGCAAGTGCAAGGTCCCTGGTTCAGTCCCAGTAACAACATACAACAATACCGGGCATGGTGATTCATGCCCATTAGCAGTCAGTACCACATACCACAATACTAGGTGATGTGGCTCATGCCTGTAATCCCAGCATCCAGGAGGCAGAGGCAGGAGGATTGCTGAGTTTGAGGTTTGTGAGAACTACACAGTGAGCTTAGGGTCACCCTGAACTACAAAGCAAGACCCTGTCTAAAAAAAAAAAAAAAGAACAGATGAAAAGCATAAGCCAAGAGAATAAATGTTGAACATATCCATCAAAATTCAAAGATTCCTATCACAGTGACATACATGTACTCATGTTTATAGCAGCTCAGTGTGTGATAGCTAATTCTTGGAAACAACCCAAATGCCCAACTACTGGAGACTGAATAAAGAAGGTATTTTTAATAAAATGTAATATAAATCTGCCATAAGGAAGGACAAATTTGAGTCATTTGTACTCAAATAGATGTACCTTGATAACATACTCATAAGTGGAATAAATAGGTCACAGATGTATAAATACTGTATCTTTTTCTGGTATGACAAACTGAAGATATAAATGAATTCCAAAATATATGATAGATATTAGGAAATAGAAAATATTCAAGGGTAAAAGAGGGTAAGGGTAAGAAAAGAAGGGAAAGAAAAATTTAGATGCTAAAAAAAAGAAGGAAGCAAAGCTTATGTATATAGGGATGGGGTTTTAAGGTAGGGATGGGGAATGGGAAAAAATGAGAATTAAGTCATGTCATATACTGGTACAAATTCTCAATGTCAAGTGTAATCATGATGTGTTTATAAAATGTATTGGTATAATCAATTTAACAATAGATTTACTTACATAAAGATTATAAGAAATATTTCTAAAACAAAATTATTAAAATAAAAATATAAGAAAGAGGGGTTACCCACTTTCCAGGTTCCCCCTTCTGTCTCTCTTAAGGCAGAAGTTTTCTCTCTCAATAAAATTTTCCTACTCAAAAAATATATATATATAAGATGGGGCTGGAAATTTAGCTCAGTGGTTGTGGTGCCTGCCTCGCAAGCGCTAGGTCCTGAGTTCAATCCCAGTAACCACATACAATGCTGGGTATGGTGACTCACACCCACCATCAATTAATACCACATACCACAGTGCCAGGCGTTGGTGGCTCACGCCTGTAATCCCAGCACTTGGGAGGCAGAGGTAGGAGGATTGCTGAGTTCGAGGCTTGCCTTGGCTACATAGTGAGCTCAGGGCCAGCCTGAACTACAAAGCAAGACCCTGTCTCAAAAAAAAAATAAAAATAAAAATAAAAATAAATATATATATATATATGAAAGATATCTCAAGTAGAAATTATCCATAGACATTAAGAGAAAATAATTTTATCTATACAGATGGATTTTATATCTTGCTAAAATAACAATCAGACACAAAATTTTAAACTTATGTATATTTTAAAGTACATAAAGATGGACAAAATATAAAAATTACAATCATAGTTGGGGTAACTAACCAAATTGATAAAAAGTAGTAAAAATAAAGAAAATATGAACAGTAACATGCAATCATGATTTTATGTTCTTACAGTAGCACTGAGTTAGGGAAATGCAGAGTTTCTTTTAAGCATAGACAAAACATTTACTGTACTAGATTATAAAACAAGTCCCAACATATTTGGTCTTTCTGCATACAGATTACATCCTCTGACCCAAAGCAACACAGAGATAACTTTAAAACACGCTACATTTTAAGTCTAAACAAGCTGATTTATGAATACCACCAAGCTTCAGTCTTCTCAGTACTAACTGATACAAGGCTCAGAGGTTAAACGGAAATGAGAGAGGTGAAAGGCAGATTTAGATGATCAGATTACAAGTGTCATCTGATGACATTTTTCATTAAAATGCAAACATTAAAACTTATTTAACAAGAGCTTTTTTAAGTAAATCAGCTTCAGCACATTTGGTTAAAATAATACAAACAATATATATCTATATAGTCTGGAATGAAACACAGCAAGAGATTGTCAGTGATGTTCTGTTTTACAACTGTTGGCCAATTCAATAGACTATTTTAATAATGCTTGGAATGAAAGGACATACAAAGAACTTCAATTGGGTAGCTTGAGTATTGCTTCTTTTCGCTCAGGAATGCTTTGGCTACACAGTATCTTTTAGGCTTTCATATGAGTTTTAGGACTGTTTCTAGTTTTATGAATAATGTCACTTGCATTGTAATAAACGTTGATTTAAATCTGTAGATCATTTTTTGAAGTATGGCCATTTTAACAATACTGTCTGTTGATCCATGAACAGAGGAGGTCTTTCTGTATTCTAGTGTCTTCAGTTTCTTTCTTCAGTGTTTTGTAACTTTCCTTGTAGAAAGAAAATTTTGACTGCCAGTGTTATAAGTAACATATCCAAGAAATCATTTCTTTTTTTTTTTTTTTTTTTTTTTGAGACAGGGTCTTGCTTTGCAGTTCAGGCTGGCTCTGAGCTCACTATGTAGCCCAGGCAAGCCTCAAACTCAGCAATCCTCCTGTCTCTGCCTCCCGAGTGCTGGGATTACAGGCGTGAGCCACCACACCCAGCAAGAAATCATTTCTTAAACCATGTTATGAAACTTTTTCCTGTTTTCTTTTAGAAGTTTCATTACAGAGTTTTTACATTTTGCTGTTAATGTAGTATATTTTACATTAATTTACCTGTGTATGTTCAATTATTCTTGTAACCTAGGGATTAGTCACATTTGATTGTGATACATGATCCTTATAGTATGTTGGTGAACTCACTTCGGTAATATTTTCTTGAGAGTTTGTGCATATATCCTCATCAAGATTACTTCACAAAATGAGCTGGGGCATGTTCTTTGAGAAGGATTTGTGTTAATTCTTTAAATGCTTGTTAAAATTCACTCAGAAACTCACCTGATTCTCTTCTTTTTTGTTGTTCAGAGGGTTTAGATTATTAACCCAATATCTACTATTTATAGGTCTATACAGATATATTTTATTTCATCATGATGAAGACTGCATATATCTGGTAGGTTATATGTTTCTAGAGACTTATCCATTTCTTCTAGGCTAGTAATTTTGTTGGCTTATAACTGTTTAAGGATGTTTCTTAAGATCAATTTTACCTCAGTGGCATTTGTTGTAATGTCTCTCTCTCTCTCTTTTTTTTTTGAGACAGGGTCTCGCTTTTGTAGTTCAGGCTGGCTCTGAGCTCACTCTGTAGCCCAGGCAAGCCTAGAACTCAGCAATCCTCCTGCCTCTGCCTCCCGAGTGCTGGGATAACAGGCGCAAGCCAACACGCCTGGCTGTCTCTTTTATTTTTGACTCTCTTTTTTTCTAAATTAGTTTACTTAAGTGGTTTTTTTTTCTGTATACTCTTAAAAGACAAATCTTAGTTTTATTGATTGGTAAACTGCTTTTCTAGTCTCTAGATCATTTATTTCTGCTTGAATATTTTTGTTTGCTTTTTTGTTTTGTGGCCCTGAAACAAACAAAATAGGTTTTGTCTGTCTCATTTTTATTTTTTGTTTTCTCATTTCCCTTCTGATTTCTTCTTTGACCCAATAGTTAAGAGTATGTTGGGCCAGAGGTTTAGCTCAGTGGTTCCAGTGCCTGCCTAGCAAACACAAGGTCCTGAGTTCAGTCCCTGATAAACACATACTGGATGTGGTGACTCGTGCCCACCAACAGTCAGTACCACATACCACAATACTCAGTGTGGTGGCTCACGCCTATAATCCCAGCACTCAGGAGGCAGAGGCAGGAGGATTGCTGAGTGCCTGGGCTACAATAGTGAGCTCTGGGCCAGCCTGAACTAGAAAGTGAGACCCTGTCTCCAAAAAAAAAAAAAAAAGAGTATGTTAATTTCCAAGTATTGTAAATACTCTTTTTACTTTACATTATTGAATCCTAGTTTCACTCCATAGTAATTCCAAAATACACTTGAATGGTGTTAATCTCAAATGAATTTAATTAATGAATTTAATATTTATCAATATTTATTTGTGACCTAGCATGTGATCTATCTTGAAGAAAGTTCCATGTGCACTTGAGAATAATCACTATTCTACCGCTGTTAGGGTATATATTCTGCATATATCTGTTGAATCCATTTGTCTATATTGTTGTTCAATTCTACTATTTCCTTACTGATTTGTTGGTTTCATTGTTTTATTCTTAGTTGCAAGGGGGATACTAAAGTTTCATACTCTTATTGTAATCTTATTTCTCCATTTCTGTGCACTTTTGCTTTATATATTTGTGTCTGATGAAGGTGCACATATTTATGACTTTTTTCTGGTGAATTGACTCTTGTTGTTTATAATCCTTTTTCTCTTTTATGACAGTTTTTGATTTAAAATTTAATTTGTCTAATAGGTATATTTACTTCTGTCCTCTTTTAGTTTGTTTTTTTTTTTGGGGGGGAGGTATAAATTACTTTGTAATTCCTTCCGTTTCAGCTAGGGTATATTTTTATAGCCAGAGAGTCTCCTGTACACAGGTTTTATGGTTTCTGGGTATTTTTCCTCTTCAGATACTATATGTCTTTTGACTGGATAGTTTAATCCATTTGCCTTTAAAATAATTACTGATAGAAACTACTATTATTCCTTTACTATCTATTGCTTTTGTGTCACTCTTGCAGTTCTTTTGTGCCTCTTTTGTTCTGTTGTTTTGTTTCACTGACTTTTATATTGATGTTTTAAAATTCCTTTTCTTTTGTACATTTTCTATATGTAATTTCTATGTGGTTACCATGAGATTTATCAAATAACTCACAATATTCTATTTTAAGTTGATAACAATTTAACTCTGCAAAAAATACTTTTATTTTTTCCTCCACACATATTTTGTTATTTGTTACAATTAAATTAGTTTTTATATTGTTCATACATTACTATATTTTTATAATTATCATTTTAATGCTATTGTGTATAGCTTATACTAGAGTTAGAAGATTTATCTACCACTATTACAGTATAGCAGTATTCTCTATTTGTCAACATAATTATCTTTACCATTGAGTTTTGCCCACTGAAGCACAGAAGGTATCTGTTTCTGCATCACTGTTACTATTTATTTGCTTGAACTGGAAAATGTCTTTAGCAACTAGATCCAATGGTTGTGCACTCCTTCTTCTTTTGTCTATCTTAGAAAATATATTGTCCTCATTTTTGAAGGAGTTTATCCATTTTGACAGGGTTTTTGCGTTGTTACTGTTGTGTTTTCCTTCTTTCAGCACTTAGGAAACACTGTCTCGTTTCCACTGGCCTTCGATTATTTTGCTGAGAAATCCACCAGTAGTCTTATGTGGGTCCATTATTACGCATTGTGGTTCCTGTTTTACTGCTTGTAAAAGTCCTTTGGTCCTTGGCTATTGACAGTTTGATTATGATATATTTTGATGTGAATATCTTTATTCATCTTATTTGGGATAAGTTGCCTTTCTGCATTCAGACACCTACTTCCTTCCCTAGATTTATAAAAGTTTCCAGCTTTTATTTCTTTGAACAAATTTACTGCTCTTTTTCCTTTCTCTCCTATATCTGGAATACGAGTGAGATGTATAATGGTGCACCTGATAGAATCCTGGAAATCCCTTAAACTTTCTCATTTTCATTCTTTTTTTTTCTTTTTGCTTCTTTGGATAATTCCCAATAGTCAGTTTTTGAGTTCATTGTTCTTTTCCTCCTGCTTGAATTCCTCAGGTCAGTAATCATCTTCTTCCACTCAATAATTACTCCTTGGTACTTTTTTTTTTTGAGACAGGGTCTCGCTTTGTAGTTCAGGCTGGCCCTCAGCTCACTATGCAGCCCAGGCAAGCCTCGAACTCAGTAATCCTCCTACCTCTGCCTCCCGAGTGCTGGGATTACAGGCGTGAGCCACCACACCCAGCACTACTCCTTGGTACTTTTAAAATGTCCTGTCTTGTTAAAATTCTCACTTTGTCCATGCATTAGTCTCCTGATCTGACTAAACATATTTATGGTGGTTATTTGGAAATCTCTGTCAAGGAAATTATCTATAAACATTTCATTATTGTGGATTTCTAGAATTTACATTTTGACTCCTGGAGGAATATTGTTTTCACTGTTTACTCATTTTCCTAAACTGTTTTTTTGTGTCCTCACATTAAACAAAAATGCTATTTCTAGTCTTTCCAAGCTACTTTTGTATAAAAGATTCTCATAAATCAGGCTGGCAACAAGTTCTGAGAGCCTTTCAAATCACATTAGTCCTCCCCCACCAGTTTTTGCTCAAGTGCTCCAAGCAGTCAGAATATGCCTTCATGCCCCAGTGCAGGAGGGATGGAAGCCAGTACTTGGGACAGCCCTGAAAGAGCTGTAAAATTGAGCACCTGATTCAACTCTTTTTCTTATTGGGCAAAATTAGAGTCTATTGCCTAAGACAATAAAATCTGAGCCCTTCATCAACTGATATTAATAATATTAATAAGTATTATTAACATAGTTCCTCAAAACCATTAATATTATTATATTATCAGAGAGAAATCCAACATAATCTATCAACTACCTATACTACCAGGAACACAAAAAAGTACCATTAGCCATAATTTCTGTATTGAGAGATTCTAAAGTGTTAAAAAATAAGTAAGCAAATCCAGATAGTCTCAGTATATTTCATGGAAAAAATATTTCAAGGAAAAAAAATAGATACTGGGAAAACTAAGAAATTCTTTCAGGCCAGAATTTTGTTGCTAACAGCCAAATGCGATGCACTAAACACCTTTTTTCTTTCCAGTTCACCAGAAGTCTGACAAAATTCACATTTTAAGGAAATTCCATTGTTTTTCACTTGTAAAAGTGTTGAAATTGGGAGAAATACATTTTCCAGAAAAGTACACATGCCTACATTTTTAATGTTGTTTGAAGATTTAAGTTACTATTTAATAGGACTGCAGAAATTGAGGAGTCCTACAGGCCAATGAAGAAAAACTACATATTATCCCTACAGAACTACAATTAACATTGAAACCCAGCACTAAAACTAAAAGGGCTGATTAAAGCCCTGCTAGATGTTCAGAATTAATAATTCACTGACAAGGCAGCTCAAACAGCTAACATTTTCTGCCCAAATGTACAAAACTGAGGTAAATACAGAAGGCTGATAATTATTTGGGCTTATTATATAGTTTTTACTGTTTTCAACATAGAATTTCATGGCACTAACTGACTAGGACATAAATCTCAAAAATAGTTTTCAGACTCTGAAAAATAACTGACTCTAAAAAAGTATATTGTTCACCAAGGAAACAATAATACATTTGGTTTTGACATATACAAAACAATGACTACCTGTTCTCCAGCTTTATGGCCTTTATATAAATTAGCAGTGGCCAGAGCTGGGTCTTGGAGGTTAGAGCTGGGTAGAGACAGAAAAGATCAGGGACAATCATGGTGAGCTTTAGCCAGATGGCTCAACATTATCCCACTACATCACCCAGCTTCCCACAGAGAGATTAAATTTATCAGTGAGTCAAGGGGAAAAACTATGCTTGACACTATAGAATTTAGAATGGTATACAACAGAAACACACATGAGGTCAAAACAGTCTAATCTACTACTGCAGACTTCAGTGTAAAGTATTTTGTCCCAGTAGAGGTAAATCTGATCAATATAACCAGAGAATTTCAAGTAGCAAATATTTACAAACAAGAACAATACCTATGAACTCACCAGAACTGAGGCATAGCAAAAAATTCCAAGACCATATAATTGAGAATGGCACCATTCACTAGTAGGAAAAGCAGTCCTCCTAGACTATGTCTCCCCAACCCCAAATGGATGTAAGTTTACTTTCTCAGATTTCCCCTGGACCCAGTTTTTGAGTGGAAGGAATTAGAAATGGGTGATTGATCTCCTGACTGGCCTAGGAATCTTCACAGAAATCTCAGTGCAGCCTCATTCCTCAGGAACTGCTGGGAGTATCAGCAGAGTTGCAACTCTGCTCAATCAGAGGTGAAGTGTGGAGACATATATTACAATGACAAGCATGCAGAGACTTGGGATGCTCTTTGTATCAACCAGTAGTCATCCTCCTGAGGAGACTGAATAGTGAAATCCTGCACAGAGAACATGACCAATCCCTAGCTCACTCTTCCACATAGTTCGAGTGCTCTTATTGAGTCTTTATCTGACCCAGAAGTATATACAGATTAGCAATCAAGTTATAGTTCTTCTATTAAGTTTTCCATGACCAGAAAATAATAAGTGAGTAAATTAGTTCCAAAGCAGCATTTAAGTTCCAGTGTTTACATTGTCTTCCTCAGACTCACAATTACAAGCCAGCATTTAAATTCCAATGTTCACTATAAACCATCCTCACAAGCAAACTAAAAGCAACTGAAGACAACGAATTAAGTTCCACTATTAAAGATGAAAGGTAATATTATTAAAAATCACCTACAAAAGCTGGAATAGATGACTATTTTTTCTAATTCCAGACATCAACATAAAGAGACAAAGGGGAGGGTCTGTTTATAAGTTTCACCTCCCCCTCTCCCTCTGTCTCACAGTTCCCTTATCATCTGCTAGCTGGGTATCCCTTCACCAGTCAAATTGACTGTAAGATTAACCATCATAGATGCTCAAGGTATGTGTTACAATAATAAAACATTTTGGAAAAGATCTCCATGCTACTAATGCCTTTTGAATGCACTTAACTTTCATATAGACTTTTGCTTGGTGCATAGGCATCACATTTTATTTATATTTTCACTAAGTTCATTTTATTTTGGACTGACACATTTATGCATTTATGGGATACAGTATGATGTTTGAAATATATACACATGGGGCTGTGACCAGTTAGGGTAATTAACATATTATAACCCAAAACACTTATCATTTCTTTGAAATAACACTTAAAATACTTCCATCTACCTTGAAAAATCCACTAATGTTAACTATAGTCCTTCATCTATGCAAAAGGACACTGGATTTTATTACTGATATCTGACTGTAGTTTTGCACTGTTTTCTTACTGCTCTCTATTCTTCCCTCCCATCTGATTCTCTAGATTCTGGTAAACATTTTTTCCATTCTACAGGTAAAGTAAATGATACAGTATTTATCTTTCTGGCTTATTTCATTTAACATTAAATTTCTCCAGATTCTCCCATATTGCTGAAAACGACAAGACTTCATTCTTTCCACAGGTGAA
>PVIC010018197.1:0-31851 GCA_004025085.1 Thryonomys swinderianus
AAAGAAAGAAAGAAGGAAAGAAAGAAAGGTCAAGAGAAGAGAGAGAGAAGGAAGGAAGGGAGAAAAAGGAATAGGGAGACAGGGTGAGAGAGAAGGAGGGGAAGAAGGAAGTAAGAAAAATATGATGGAGCTGGGTAGACTGTTTAGGAGATGGAGTTTGAAAACTGTCCATGAACAAGCAACATTTTAATGGAAACCTGAAGGGCCACAGGTGATCTATCTAGATGTAAGCATGCTTAGAAGGAATAGAAGCAAGAAAGAGCTTGATATTCAAGAAATTCACAAAATAAATACACAGATATGGAGTGGTTGTTGTCACTGAAGGATAAGGGAGAAATAAAGCATCTATTAGCAAACCCCATTATCTTTTGATCACATAAGTACTTTGTTATCAATAGGTATAACTTGGCAGCAAATATACTTTCTACTGCACCCTACTTTGGGGTAGATTTTGTTTTTATTTTTATTTTCAATCCTAGGGTCACTTGAGGCTGAGTGGGGATTAGAATAATATCTTTATAGCTACTTTAATCAGGTAGTAGAATTCTTTTTATTAAAATAAGTAAGCCCATCCTGAATCAAACACTATTATCACCTTGCCAGATCTGGTACAGTGTTAATACTTTAATTGTTTCCAGGGAAAAATAAATCATGTTACTGGCTCTGAAAACTGCAGCCAAGTAAATAAGGGGCTTTAGTAGGAAGTTCTTAAACTGTAGTGTGTTACATCTCTTCTCTCACTATGGTAATATTGTATATAGAATGACAAACTCTAGTGTTAGTGACTAAAAAGTTAGGGTGAAGGACAACCCTAAATTTACATTTTGATAAGCTCTAAGGAACTATATTGATGGGCAAAAGTTTTGTTGCTATAAACTGAAAGCTGCCTTTGTCCTGGCTGCATGACAGAAGAGAAAGGCAAATTCATCCAGTCAGTCATATTAGCACTAATTTGAAGTTTAACAAATATCTGAGTCATTACCATATGTAGATCACTTCAAGGAATACAAAAAGGAGTGAGATACAACACAAATACACTAGGAGTTTAGTGTCTATTATGGGCGGGGTGAGGCAAATACAAATCTAGTCTATCTTGGAGTAGGAGTGGAATGGAAGTGAACACATGATAATATGGCCAGAAAATGGGAATTACCATTTCTTTCAAATTAGATAAATTGATTCCAGTTAAATTGATCCTCCTTTTATGGCATTCAAATGGGAGAGAAATCAGTACAAGTTCAGAAATGTTCATTGTATTCAAATTGCCATTTTAAATATAAACAAAATTCAGTCATGCATGATTATTATTCATAATTTAGGAAAGCATATCTTTTTTCATAAAAAGCTCAATTATAAACCTCCTAGTTGTGAAATTTACACTTAAGCTTCATATAATATGCCTGCCTTTGGCACTTCAGGAAATAAAGCTTGATATGTTATATAGAAATATTCTGTCTGAGGTACTGTATCTTCTATATTTAGCACAATAATGAGTTCTTTCCAGAAGTGCACAATATTTTTGAAATCTAATGCTGGTCTCAAGATAGCAGTACTCAAGGTACTTGTTTTAGAAAAAAAGGAAAATAGGAAGCTTATCCTGTGTTTTAAAGTTGATAAGTTGTGATTTTAGAAATTGACTCGGATAGAAAACTGCATAAAATATAATGCAAAGGCCATAAGGGTCTGTTATCTGTTCCGAAGTAGTGATCCCTGGTGAAAATGCAATGCAGTGTATATCTCCGTGTCCTTCAAAATGAAAATGTGTTGTACCACCATTTGTAAGCAAGGCTGAACTGAATAAGCACAGATGTACTTCACATTAATATTTAATCTGATATCAAAAGCACTTAAAGGATTTAGGGATATGAGTTCCTCATAAGAATGTACTTCTTTCTCACACAGAGCAATTATGGCAGTGTGAAGACAACACAAATAGGACTGTCATATTCTCTTCTGGCTTAACTAGTAGGTCTGGAGGTGAAAGTGTATTGTTGACTCTTTTTTTGAATTGTCTTAGTACTATTTCTTACAAAATGAGTGATTCTCTTTTACTGTCATGGAACAGGTCAAAACTAGAGCTAATAAGATGACTGAGAGACTCAGTCCTTGAGAGTAAATGAGAGTGACTTTTAATTGACACCATTAGAGTATTATTACAGGAAAAGAGAACAAGGTAACAATTATTAACCTTAAAAGGTAAGTTCTTCTAATCAAGTTTAAATTTTAATTTGTTTCTGTTGCTTTTTGTGCCGTCTTCAGAAGCAGTTCTCAGAAACAAGAGTTCAGAGCTTTACCTCCCATTTTATACTCAAATTTGTTCTGAGTTTCAGCCTGTGAAAAGACATTTTGGAAGTACCGTGCATGTTTTCTGCACTTCCCCTTGTATTTACTCCAAAAAATGTTAGCTCCCTCTCCAGGATAGTTAGCTTTTGTATATTCATGTAACTATTGTTTGATATTGAGTTAAACTTATACATTGTAGCGAGTAGAGGCTCTCCACATCATTTACTTTGGGTTGATATAAGGCATCTCTGTACAACTATCCATTCATCAAGTATTGGAGCTGATCTTTATTTATGCAGTAAATATATAATTTTTGCGCTCCTACTACACGCCAGGCACTGTAATGAAAGGGAAAAAAATCAAGTAAACAAAGAAAAAAATAAGGTAATGATACAAGTGCACATGGTAGAAATATACAAAATGCAGTGATATCATTAATTTCAGAGACTAAAAAAAGATCATTATACAATGTATTTAAATGTCGAGGAAGGTAGGAGAAATCCTCCCTTAGGTGATGACAATTAAGGCAAGACCTGATGTATGAGAAAAAAATTCAACCATCCAAAGCACAGTAAGGAAGGGTAGGACTTTTTCCCACTACATGCAAAGGCCCTGTGGGAGGAAAAGGTGACTTCCATGTAGGAACTCTAAAAAGACCAACGTGTCCAAAGTGTGGTAGAATAAAAGAAGGAAACCAGCTGTAAGCTAAGGAGTAATTAGGTCACTTAGTTTTACCGTTAGGATGATATGATATCATCCTCATCCGAATGTTAAGATAGGAGACCATTAGGATGAGTTTAAATGCTTTCCTAATGTGATCCAAAGCTATTAAAGAGGTAAACAATGTTTCAATTAATATTATCCCTTTAAAATTAATATGTAAGAGTTGCATATATTTATACTATACAGTGATATGTGTGGGTGTGCAGACAATGGATACTGATCAAGTCAGGCATTTCTATAACCTTATCATGTCTTTATATTGGTAGCTTTTGAGCTCCTTTGAATTCCTATAAAATGTGTATTTAGTTGCTGTGATTTATAGTAAGCCTATAGTTCCATAGAACATGTGAACCTGTTTATCCTGTCTGTGTTTTGGTGCATATTATTCAACCTCTGACTAGCCTCTCTACCTCTGCCCTACCTAGCCTTTACCAATTACTATTCTTTTTTTTTTTTTTTTTTTTTTTTTTTGAGACAGGGTCTCGCTTTGTAGTTCACGCTGGGCTTGAGCTCACTATGTAGCCCAGGCAAGCCTTGAACTAAGCAATCTTCCTGTCTCTGCCTCCCGAGTGCTGGGATTACAGGCATGAGCCACCACGCCCAGCTCCAATTACTATTCTAATCTCTACTATTTTTAAATCAACTATTTTAGCTTTCACATGTGCTAAGAACACAGTATTTGCCTTTCTGTGTCCCATTTTTGAGAAATATCTATCATAATCACTTGTCATTTCTTAACTGGATTGTGTTAATGAAATTTTAGTTACTGTGTACTCCAGATATGTATTCTCTGTCTCATGAATAGTTTGAAAATATCATTCCACTCTGCTGATCTGTTGATCATCTCCCTTTCTGTGGAGAAGTTTCTTAGTTGAACACAATCTTATTTGTCTAGTTTTGTTTTTGTTACCTGTGCTTTTGGGGTTGTATTCAAAAATCATTTTCTACACTAACGTTTTAAACTGTTTCCCTTGTTTTTATCTTTTAGTTGCATAGTTTTAGGCCTACAGTTAAGTCTTTGATGAAGTATTATTATTATTATTATTATTATTATTATTATTATTATTTGAAACAGGGTCTCGCTTTGTAGTTCAAGCTGGCCCTGAGCTCACTATGGTGCCCAGGCAAGCCTCGAACTCTGCAGTCCTCCTGCCTCTGCCTCCCGAGTGCTGGGATGACAGGTGTGAGCCACCACGTCCAGCATTGTGGTATGCGGTGTTGATTGTTGGTGGGTGTGTCTCCATGCCCAGCATTATATGTGGTTACTGGGGATCGAACTCAGGACCTTGCACTTGCAAAGCAGGCGCCAGAACCACTGAGCTAACCCTCCGGCCCTCTGATGAATTATTGAATGGAATTCTCTAATGGTGAGAGACAGGAATTGTCTCATTCTCCATATGGATATTATCTCCCTAACACCATTTATTGAAAATGGTGTATATTTTTGATGCTTTTCTTGAGAAGCTGTTGGATGTAGATATACAGATTTATTTCTGGAAACTTGATTCTGTTTTGCTGTTCTGTGCAGTATCATGAAGCCTTACTACGCACTTGTAGTACATCTTGAAACTGAGTGTCAGGGTGTCTCCAGCTTCATTTTGCTCAAGATTTCTTTGATGATTTGGGGTAGTTCATTCTTCCATATGAATTTTAAGATTAATGTTTTTAATTCTGTAAAGAATTCCACTGGTATTTTCGTGGGGTTGTATCTGATCCATAAGTTGTTCCAAGTAATATGGGCAGTTTAAAAATCAATTCTTTTACTAGAGGAACATGGGATTTTTTTTTTTTTTTTGCCCTTCTTCATCACTGTTTTATGATGGTCGCTGAAAAGCTCACTGATTTAGTTGGTTAAAATTTTTACTAGGTATTTCATTTTATTTTTCAGCTATTGTGAATGGGGCTGCTGTCATGCATTCCTTTTATTGTTTCATAGAAGTGTTGCTGTGTTAGTTGTTTTTCTCAGGTCTGAGACAAAATACCTGACACCCAAAGTTAGGTGGGGAGGGGCTTATTTAGCTCACAGCGTGTAGCAGTCTCAGTCCATAATCAGCCAGCTCCAAGGCTGGGACGGCAAACAGACACCACAGAGGAGAAACAACATGGCGCGCACAAGGCAGCAAAGGGAACAAGAGGACTTCAGTTCATGGCGGCGAAGACAGCAAAAGCAACAAGAGAGGAAGCTCATGGTACCCACACTGTAGCGATATCAATGAGACAGAGAGAGTTTAACCACCTGTCTGCCCTTTTATCTTATTCAGACTACTGGGATTCAGGCGGTGCCAAACCAGTCACTCACTTGTAGTGTCTTAGCAATCACATGCCTTTAACCCCAGCATCACAGATTCCAGATTCAATGACCTCTGAAAATAAAGTCCCACCTCCTCTGCTTGAGGCTTTGCGGGACATCTAAACACAAACCTAATAGCTACTGATTCTTTTTTTTTAAATATGTTCATATTATATCACATTTTCTGATTAATTTATTAGTTTTAGTGGTACATGGATGGAGTGTTTTAGCTTTTCTGTACTGAGAAACATAGGACCTAAAAGAGGAATAATTAGACCTTTCTATTTTCATGCTTTATATTTCTTTCTGTTCCCCAATTGGTATGGTTAAGCCTTTCAGTATTACATCAAATGAGGATGGTGAGGACTGGCTTACTTATGTTCTTCCAGAGTGTAGAGAAAAGATCTTCAGGTTTTCCTGTTCAGTATAAGGCTGGCCGTGAGCTGGCATATATCATATTTATTATGATGAGCTATATTCCTTCCATACCTATTCTGTTCAGAGGCTTTATCACAAAGAGATGTTGAATTTCATAGAATGATTTTTCTGTGTCTATTAAGATTATCATATTTTTGTCTTTCATTATATTAATGTAATATATCACATTTATTGGCTTATTGATTTGTGCATGTAGAAAAATTCTTTCATCCCTGGGATAAATTCCACTTGATCATGGTGAATAATCTTTTTGATAATGCTATTAGGTTGGACCTGCTTATATTTTCTTGAGAATTTTTGTGTCTATGTTCACCAGAGATATTAGTTCATAATTTTATTTTGTTTTTTTTAAATGGTGTTCTTATCTGTTTTTAGTAGCAGCAACATTCTGGCCTCATGGTTTGATTTTGGATGAACTCTTTCCAATGTTTTGGAATAGTTTAATTTTAAAAATTAGTGTTAGTATTAGTTCTATAATATTTTTGTAGAATTTAACAATGAAGCCATTTGGTCCTCTGCTTTTCATTGTTGAAAGTCATTTTTATTAATGATTCACTCTCATTCTTCATTATTGGTCTGCTCAAGTGTGCAACATTTTCATGACTCAATTTTGTTAGTTTATGTGTGTCCGGAAATTTTTCTCTATTTCTTCTAGGTTTTGTATGTGTTTGTACATAGTTATTCATAGTAGTTCCTAGTGACCTCTTGTATTTCCATGACAATGGTGGTAATGTCTCACCTTTAACCTTCTACTTTGCTTATTTGAGTCTTCTCTGTTTTTTTGTTTAGCAGAATTTTTAGTTTCATTTTTCTTTCAGAAAATCAACTCTGTTACATTGATCTTTTATTTTCTCTTTTGTTTATTTCTGCTCTCATCTACTAACTTTGCATTTACTCTATTCTTGCTCTCATAATTTCTTGGTACTCATTTTTAGATTATTTATTTGCAAGTTTTCCCTTTTTATGTAGCTGTTTATTAATATAAAGTAGACTTTAACTACTGCTTTTGCTATGTACTAAAGTTTCCATATGTTGCATTTCCATTTTCATTTGTTTGAAGAATCTTAATTTCCCTTTTGACTTACTGATGCATGTGGTAAGTAAGGAGGAAGGAGAAATATATAATAATTCCGTTTTTTTCCTTAAGCAGATAAGAACCTTATGGCGTTCCTTTGATTAGTAGAGGAAGAGAGCATAGTTAGAATAAGGATATTAATAATTATGTTAAGGGCTGGAGATTTAGCTCAGTGGTTCTGGCACCTGCCTAGCAAGCTCAAGGTCCCTAATTCAATCCCAGGTAACCACATACAACAATACCATGAACAGTCAGTACCACATACCACAATGCCAGGTGTGGTGGCTCATGCCTGTAATTCCAGCACTTGGGAGGAAGAGGCAGGAGGATTGTTGAGTTCAGAACTTCCTTGGGCTACATAGTGAGCTCAGGGCCAGCCTGAACTACAAAGCAAGACCCTGTTTCAAAAAAAAAATAATAATAATGTTAAGTGCATACTTATAAAATATACACACTATATGTGAAATTTCAACTTGTTATATGTACTAGTTTAAGAAGCAGTAGAATTCGTTTTCAATTAAGTGTGAGGAATCTGCAAACAGAAGAACGTAGAAACACCACAGTTCTTGATAATCCTTGAATATTTACATCTTTGGATTTAGCCATTAATGGCTGTTCTCAAAATATCAGCACTCCGTCCAGTACTGGTTGAACATATTAGATATTGCCTCATGACATTGAATGTGCAAAAGGTTTAGTGTTTTTTTAAGGGAGGGATAAGAAGGTTCTACAAACAGAATTATGCTCTTCTGTTTCAGAAGGATAATTTAATTGGAATTTTATAGTCCAGATATGATGGGCACTTGAGAGAAGAGGAAGACAAAAAAGGAAGGAGTTTAAACAAAGTAGGGGGGGGAAGTATTATGAGAGAAATGTTCACTCATTCACAACTTTACACCTAATTACTTAGTTATCAATCTTTGTTCCCTTTTAGTATTAAAATTGCAAAAATTCATTGAGTATTTACTACGCCCCGGGCATTGCTGTTAGTACGTTTTAGGAACCAACTCACCAGTTCTTTTCAGAGAGCTACAAAATATTTACTTTTTATCCCTTTGCAGATGAAGAAACAGGCAAGTAGTAGTACAGTATTTCCTAAACTAATCAGGTATTAAGTGATAAAATTGGATACTAGTCTTAACAGTTTCCAGAACTCATGATCTTAACCAGTATACAATGCATTTGTGTATAATATAAAAGATGATTGTAAGCAGCTCTTTGACTGTCTAATAAGTAGCCCTTTTACCGTAATTGTTCTTGGCAACTTAACATTCATTATATTATTGTCTAAACTTCACATATTTTATAATTTGAGAATAATTCTGGTGTTGGTTCTATATTAACATACCTGCTTCTGGTCCATGTGCTCTGTGATTTTTGTTTTCTTCTCATATTTTAGTCCTTTGTCCTTTAAACAGAATGCCAAGAGAACTATTTACTGATCATCATAGAAACCACTATGCAATTCAAAACTCTGTTATATAGAACATAATTTATTGATAAGGTGTGCCTGCTCACTCTTCATCCATATTTCCTCCCATGTGGGAACGACTATAAAACTATTTTCATGCTTGGCAAATTTAGACCCAAAACGTGTATGTGACTGCTTTGTGGGAACAACCCACAGCTGCTCCAGGTTCAGAGCCTGTTTTATTCCACAGAGAAAAATGAAGTGTGTTAATTGGCTAATCTGTATATTTGGGTTTTTTAATTATATGGTTTTCAGTTAACTTAGCCATATGTTAAGGCCCATATTTAGAAACCAGTCTATTTTAAAACTAGCATTCAAGTAATGCCTGAATATAAAGCAAATGTTTGATTGAATGAAGTGAATAAAACAAAACAAAAATGACATTTTGTTGAGTTTAAAACAGTATGTTAGTGACCAGTTACTATATAAACTCAAAATTCTTAAAACTCATCAAAATTGTGCTATGATACTTGACTTTCAGCTTAAAATTTGAAAGTGTTTTGCCTTTCAGAAACGATCTTTTTTTTTTTTTAACATGAGGAATTTTTGTCTGACGGCCTGGTCCCATCTGTCATTGTGCATATGTGCTTGCCCTTTTCCTTTGCAAATGGCTTACTTCCTTTTTAACAAATGTATTCCAAGTTTTCATAGCAAATATTAAACAATGTTTGCTCTCATTTTCTGACTGAGAAATGGCATAAACTTATGACTCTGAAGAATTTAATAATAAGTAATTCTATCTTTAAAAACTTGTAAGTAAATCTTCGCACAAAGATCCAGAAATGTTTTCTTTCTTCTGATCATCATTCATGCTTTAGTTGAAGGCGAATTTAGAACTGGTAATTCCTGTATTTCTCACATATTTTTCTAATGCACTGTTCAAGTGATATAATTTGAAGACAAGGTAGTCTATATATCCTGGAAGCTTACAGCCTGGAAATTTACTATGAAATAACTAGGATGCCTTTTGTAGATGAACATTATGAAAATGCTTCCAAAGGAAAACATGTAGCAGGGAAGATGTTGGAAAAAGGAAAAAGTACAAAATTCGTACAGAATTCGGAGGTGAATATTAGATTTCTTGAGTTACTGAATTAATTCAGGTTGTCAAGTTTCTAGAAATACTCCCAGTTTTTTCCTGAGTTAATTTGGTTTTCCAAAAGACAGATTAGGTGTTTCCCAGAGACAGGAAGTACTGTACTATCTAAAAGAAATAAAAATTTTGCCTGCATCAGTCCTGCATAGGGAGATTAATATCTCCCTTAAGGCTTTCTTTTACCTCTAGGGACATGGTGTGATGTGTCTGGAATGTCTGTTTTACACACACACACACACACACACACAAGCATAGGCAATTGTGTATATGCAAATCACTAAAGAGAGAAATAAGATAGAGAAATAATGACTGTACTTATCTAGCTTCCAAGTGAAGGTTGTCAATCTTATTGCTCTCATAATGGAGAAAATTAATATATCCCATCAGGACCACATGATATGAATAGCAAATTGCTGTGAAGTGACTGCATATAGAAGCATCGGGAAATCCACTTTGATCTACATTTTTGATGTTTGATAATTGCACTTATTATTGGGTCCTCTCTGCTCTTTTTCCTCACATGAGATCCATTATCAGTGACAGCATGAGTGTGAGTAGAGGTTTGATTTGAAAACTTTTTAAGATGAGGTAATTGGAAAGAAGCTTTCTATTTTTCCCATGCATATTAAAAGAATGGAAAAAATTAAGACTCATCACATAGAGACTCACTCGAATCATTTCTGTTTCATGTATAGTATTTTCTGACTACCACATTTACTTTTTTCAAAGGAAATTATCCCTCAGTCAAGTATTTTGTGTGTACATAGACTGATGTTATTTGCTTAGATGTTTTCACTCTATGAAGAGGCATTGAGTAAATAGAAAAAGAAATGCTGATGACAAGCAACAGAACGTGTTAGGTGACCAAACCTGGCATTTTCAGAAATCATCATAAATAAAATCCATATTCATACACGGAGAAGACAGAACTAATAAAAGAATGCTAACTCATTTATCACAACATAGAAAATTGGTGTATTCATTAATTTACCTTCCTTATGTAACAGTTAATGTATTTTAATAACAAATTACTTTGATGCAAGTCATTATTGGCAATTAATATGTGATAATGTATTTGAACTTTCCTGCCTGCCTAAATTTTACAGGAACCAAAGCTAATTTAGCACTTTAATGTGACTCCTTGAACATTAACAAATTAGTATTCTTTATTGTGGAAACCTAAGTAAAATATTGATGCAACCATTTATTAATTCTTTTATCTGTTATGGGTGCTGCTTATGATTTGGTTTTGATTGTTAATATTATGTAATATACATGTAATATATATATTATATATATGGAAACACTTGATAATAAATACATGGTTAGATGGTGACACTATGCAAACTAAGTATTTTTCATATACTTTTGCATATGAGTTTTTCTTCTCTGCTGAATGAAAAGGTGGACTTACCTTTACTCAACTAAATTAATAATGAATTTGGAGCAGCTAATAAAATTAATATTCTTGAATCTTCCTATTTCCCATTAAGTGGTTTATGAAGTAGGTTTTGTAATCTCTAACATACTTTGAGTGACTTTATTCTCAGAAATTAGTTTGTAAAATATAACTACAATATAAATGTAACCAAGTATTAGGCAAATTAAGATAATATGGTAAAGTATACAACAATGCAAGCACATCTTTTCCAAATTAACCTTTAGCCAATTTTAAAGTAGGTCTGTGCTACCTGTGAATCACTTATTTACACTTGATCTTAGCCAAAAGGCCGAGAAGCGATGTGAATCACTTATTTATGTGCTGCTCTTTAAGTGTGTATAGTACCTTGGGGAATCATTCTTCTTTCATTTTTCTCTAGAATTATGAACCATTTTGAACTATTTAACACATATTATCAAGGTGGCAAAGGACTAAATATTTTATTGAAATTTCATAAATAATTTAGAACCTCATTTTTATCTAGTGTTATAAAATAACAAAATTTTAGAGTTTTTTATCATGGACAGTCAAATAATTTTATTAGCTGTTGTTATATTATGATTTTTTGGAAAAAGACAAAGCCTGTTGGGACTAGATGCTCCTCTAATACCTTTATGATAGAGGTTGAAACAGGTGCTAAATAATGAATATAAGTCTACATCAATAATATTACTAACAGCAGGGCATGAAATCAAGCGATTAAAGATAATGGAAAGGGGTCAAAATCAAATTGATCTTATCCCAAGTTGTTCCTAAAGCCAATGAGATCAAGTAGAGAATTACAAAAGGGAAAATTTTCCAAGGTTTGTGAAATTCTTGAACTGAGTCATTTCTATGTAGTGAGATCACACACAAGATACTTAGAGACACATTGTTAGTAAGAATATGTATATGAGATATTTCCACAGAACAGTAACTTCAGTGCCTGATCAATATTATAACTGATGACCTCCATTCAGTTCCAACTAATGTACATCTAGTTTTTGTATAGAAAAAATGTTAACAATTAGCATAGTAAAGAAATGCTGCATAATACTTTGTAATTGAAATTGAGTTGTGGTGGATAGGCAATAACATTTTCATTGAAATGATTAAACATGGTATGAATGAAATCATTAATGTTTTCAGGAATAATGAGAAGAATATATAGAAATCTTGTAATTAAAGAATTATAAATCATTTCCAAATTGAGAGTTTGTTGTTATATTTTCATTTTGGGTTACAGTATTTTTTAAAGAATAGAAGGTAAACTCTGGACCATATGTTTTATATTGAGTTGTTAGGCCATGTTCATTCCTTTGCTTTGTTTTACTGCTTTGCTTTTGCCGGTGTGAAGGATAGGTACAGGAAGGATAAGTGTTCTAAAATAATTTACCTTGCCTGTATAAATGGAACCCCAAGAACCCTAAAAAGTTATTCAACCATAATAATATTATATTCAATATTAAAATCAGCCATGGGGTTTTTATCACAGTGGCTTTATAGTAGAGTTTTAAATTGGGGGTGGTAATACCCTCTTCCATGTTCTGGGTGCTTAGAATTGCTTTTGCTATTCTAGGTCTCTTGTGGTTCCAGATAAATTTTTGGATTATTTTCTCTACCTCTGTGAAGTACAGTGTTGGGATTTCAATAGGAATTGCATTGAATCTGTATAGTAGTTGTGGGAGTATACCCATTTTGACGGTGTTGGTTTTTCCTACCCAGGAACAAGGGATGTCTTTCCACTTTCTGATATTCTTTTTTATCTCATTTTTCAGAGTCCTATAGTTTTCAGAGTAGAGGTCTTTCACCTCCTTTATTAGATTGATACCTAGATATTTCATTTTTCTTTGTGCTATTGTGAAAGGGATTGACTTCCCAATTTCGTTCAGTGAGACTGTTGTTTGTGTAGATAAAGGCTGTTGATTTGAGCATTAACCTTGTATCCAGCAACACTGCTAAATTTGGTAATTAAATCTAGAAGTCTTTTGGTTGAGTTTTTAGGATCCTCTAGACAGAGTATCATATCATAGGCAAATAATGACAGTTTAACTTCTTCCTTTCCTATCTTTATTCCTTTTATATCTTTGTCTTGCCTGATTGCTATGGCTAATGTTTCCAGTACTATATTGAATAAGAGTGGTGACAGCAGGTGTCCTTGTCTCATTCCTGATCTTAGTGTAAAAAGTTCCAGTTTTGCCCATTGAATATGATGCTGGCTGTTGATTTCTCATAAATGGCTTGTATCAGATTGAGAAAAAGTCCATCTATTCCGATTCTCTGTAGGGTTTTGATCATGAGTGGGTGTTGGATTTTGTCAAATGCTTTTTCTGTAACTGCATGGTACTGGCAAAGTAACAGACCCAAGGACCAATGGAATAGATTAGAAGATCAAGGAAAATCCCCGGATTCACTAAGCCACCTTGTCTTTGACAACGGAGCCAAACATCCTCAATGGAGGAAAGACAGCCTCTTTAACAAATGGTGCTGGAAAAACTGGGCTTTAACTTGCCAAAAACTAAAGCTAGACCTATCTCTTTCACCATGTACAAAACTAAATTTACAATGGATTTGAGACTTAAACATTAAAACAGAAAAAATAAGTCTGCTGGAAAACAGGTTAGGTAAAACTCTTGGAGACATTGGCTTAGGCAGAGACTTTATGAATAAAACCTCTCTAGCACAAGAACTAGCAGAAAGAGTCAACAAATGGGATCTCATCCTACTAAAAAGCTTCTGCACAGCCAAAGGAGTCACTGGCACCACTAAAAGACAACCAACAACATGGAAAAAAATCTTTACTGTTTATCAGACAAAGGCTATTATCTACAATATATAAAGAATTTAAACAGATCAGCCTCCTCTTGGTTCAAGACCCAATTCAAAAATGGGCATCTGAAATGAACAGACACTTCTTAGAGGCAGAATTCAAAGCAGCTAAGAAGCATATGAAGAAATGTTCAACATCACTGGTCATTCGAGAGATGCAGATGAAAACACTGAGATTCCATCTCACTCCACAAAGAATGGCTGCTATGACAAAATCTACCAACGATAAATGTTGGCGAGGCTGTGGGGAGAAAGGAACCCTTCTCCACTGCTGGTGGGATTGCAGACTTGTGCAACCATTGTGGAGATCCGTGTGGAGATTCCTCAGAAAACTAGGACTAGAGGTCCCATTTGACTCTGCTATCCCCCTGCTAGGCATATACCCCGAGGAATTTTAAAAAAATCACATTGGAAAGACAGATGTACACCCTTGTTCATAGCAGCTCAGTTCGTGATAGCCCAATCTTGGAAACAACCAAAATGCCTATCAATTGGAGAGTGGACAAAGAAGATGTGGGTTTAAAAAAAATGGAGTATTATTCTGCCATAAAGAATTACAAGATTCATTCATTTATATGAAAATGGATACACCTGGAGGACGCACTAATAAGTGAAATAAATAGATCACAGATATGCAAATATGTGTTCTTTACTTTGATATGAGCACCTGTAGATGCAAATGAACTCTAGAAAGTATGACAGTTTTTGTAGAATTGGAAACTTGCAAAGGAAATTTGGTGTGGGAATGTAATGAGGGGAAGGAACAAATATGATTCTGAAAGAAAATAAAAGAGCATATATATAGGGGCTGGGGAGGTGTGGGGTGGGTAGGGATGTGGGTAAAAATGAGAATTAACTCATGTCATATACTGGTACAAATTCCCCAATGTTGTGTGTGATTGTGAGATGTATATAAAATCTACCAATAAAGAATTCAATTAAAAAATCAGCCATGGGAACACCAGGCCTACATTGGCTTTTCAGTTCTGCTTTATTGTAACAATTATAATACAGTATTCACTTGAAAATTTCATTAATATTTGAGAAAATCACTTTAATTTTGACTGATGGGACACTAATTCTTTGCAGTTGGACCTCCCTCTTATATGTCATAAACCTATATTTGATAGTACAGTATATAGAAATAATGAGGCTGTTTTGGAGAATAGTTCACTTTACAGAATGTAGTTGAAATATAAATTTAGCATGAAGGTGATTATGTGTTTACATTTGTTAGAGCATGTATTTGAAAACTCCATGACAAAAGTAGGTACCCATTTATTCATTTGTCTTCTTTTTTTAAAAAAAATCAACTGTTTCTCTGTTGAAACAGAAATGAGATAGAGAATATAAAGTATTTTTTTACTTTCCACCTCCAAAGAAAATAGCACTGTAGTGAATGCATATTATGATTTATATTTAATATTCTTACAATATGAATTTTCCAGCTTTACTTGGGAATGCATCAATACATATATATATATATATTCATGCAAATTTTCATTTTCATGAGTAATATTGACCTATTATTCTAATGATAAATTATGTGAGCCAAATATATTCATTGTATGAAGCTCCCATAAGATATTTCAAGTATCAGTGGACTATTTGAAGCAAGAGTAAATACCATTGAATAAAATACAATATTTGTGCTAGGCATGGTGGTTCACGCCTGTAATCCCAGCACTCGGGAGGCAGAGGCAGGAGGATTGCTTTGCTGAGTTCGAGGCTTGCCTGGGCTATATAGATCAGAGCCAGCCTGAACAAAGTGAGGCCCTGTCTCAAAAAAAAATACAATATTTGCAAGTAGGCAATTTAAAATTTCACCATCATAGATATTGATTACTTACAGACAATGAAAAAGCAGAATCATTGTCCACAAAATTGATTGGAAAATCAGGGTCTTTGGGGGGAAGTATTATTCTACTTCACTTGAAATCCATTCTATTTTGTTTTAGCATCTATAAAATTGTGCAACCGAGAGCTGGGGATTTAGCTCAAGTGGTACCGCGCCAACCTTGGATTCATAAGGGCCTGAGTTCAATCCCCAGTACTGCAAAAAACAAAACAAAACAAAATAATCTTGTGTGACCATATGCGATCTGTATTTCTTTGACCAAACTCATAAGAAACTGATATATTAAACCTGTGTGATGTAAAAAAACAGATTGATTTACAAGATAGGGTTGAAATATGCATTCCACTTACAATTAGCTTTTGTTGCAATTTAGAACAATGAAAAACTCCTTTCAAACCACATAGTTTCAGAATTTTCAAAAACTAAGAAAAACTAAGTATGTCATGAATGCATATGTGTAGATAATAGTCTACTTTGTCATGTACTGCCATAAAACATACAAAAATCCATTACAAAAATTTAAAATTTACCACAATGTACTCAAAACCTTACAGCATTTTAGCAAGTCAATCAAGAGAAACACAAAAAGGTGAATATGCCATGCTAAATAATAACTGCCTGAGTTCACTGTGAGACAGATTGTTCCATTGTTATAATGTCATAGCCACTTCCTATTGCTGCACATTGAACTCAAGTGTTGTGTCTCCACAATATGATATGACTCTAAAACATTGCTGTACAAGCAGTTTTTTCGATTGTAAATTGCATATGAGAGAAAAGTGGCCTCATGATTCTCATGATTTTTTTTCACTCTAAAGAATACATATAACATGAAAAATATGTGTCAGGGTGGGGTGTGGTGGCTCACACCTATAATCCCAGGGCTCAGGAGGTAGCGGCAGGAGGATTGCCATGAGTTTGAGGACAATCTGGGCTACATAGAGAATTCAGGGTCAGTCTGAACAACAAAGCAAGACCCTGTCTCAAAAAGCTGAAAAGATGATAGATGATAGATAGATAGATAGATAGATAGATAGATAGATAGATAGATGATAGATAGATAGATAGATAGATAGATAGATAGATAGATAGATAGATAGATAGAGGTGTGTGTCAGTTGACTATGTGATCACTAAGGCTTCTAGTTGATCAGCAGACTATTAGTAGTTAAGCTTGCTGGTATCAGAATTTATATGTGGACTTTCTACTGCATGAGGGTCAGCATCCCTAACCCCTGTGTTGTTCAAAAATCATTGTTTAACTTTGAAGTGGGCCGAGATTTTCTTGCCAGTTCATCCATTTCCTATTATAAACAAATGTTAACCAATAGGCCTCATGACAAGGATGGACATAATAAAAAAGGAGTTAGTTGGAAGATCAAACTCTAAATATATATCAACATTGAATGTGCCTGGCCCAACATTACTTAGGCTGTGAATCAGGAGACTTTTAACTACCCAAAATTGTAAAGAATAAGAATGACAAAATCTATTCCTGCTTTCCCTTTTAGACGTCCCATAATTCTGATAGTACATTCTTTCTTATGGCAAACCATTATAATTTAAAAAAATATATTTACTCACCTGTGGCTCTTCTTAAACTATTTGAATACTCATTTACAAATTATTGTTGAGAATGAATTCCTTTTATATAAAGCTGATCTCATGCATTATATTTTCCATAATTTCATTATCAATGGCTTTTACATTTGAATTTGTGAAGATGTCTTATCTACATTGCCATTTTATGTTTAATACTTAGCTTTGAATTCTTTTGTTTTTTTTTGTTTTTTTTTGTTTTTGTTTTTTTTTTTTTTTTTTTTTTTTTTTTTTTTTTTTTTTTTTTTTTTTTTTTTTTTTTTTTTTTTTTTTTTTTTTTTTGCTTTTTGAGACAGGGTCTCGCTTTTGTAGTTCAGGCTGGCCCTGAACTCACTATGGTGCCCAGGCAAGCTGCCGCGAACTCAGCGATCCTTCTGTCTCTGCCTCCTGAGTGCTGGGATTACAGGCGTGAGCCAACACATCCGGCATTGTGGTATGCGGTGTTGATTGTTGGTGGGTATGTCTCCATGCCCAGCATTATATGTGGTTACCGGGGATCAAACTCAGGACCTTGCACTTGCGAGGCAGGCGCTGGAACCACTGAGCTAACCCTCCAGCCCTAGCCTTGAATTCTTGTTCTGTCCATCACTTCTGGATTAGTCAACTTCCCCAACGCTTAGGAAAAATACCTGACAACTGCAGCTTAAAGGCAGAGGGACTTAGTTTAGACTCACAGTTTTAAAACTTTGAATAAGTGGTTGGTTGGCTCCAAGACAGAAAGAACATGGCAGAATGGACTGGTAAATAATAGCTGCTGAATCCATGACAGAAAGGAAGAAAAGAGAGTAGAAAAAGCATACCAAGAGACATACCTTTCTAAACACGTGTCCTTAGTAACCGTCTTCCTTCAAGGGTCCCCCTTTTGATAGTTTATTCATCAATATATATATATATATTTTTTTTTTCTTTTTGAGACAGGGTCTCACGTTGTAGTTCAGGCTGGCCCTGAGCTCACTAAGGTGCCCAGGCAAGCTGCCGCGAACTCAGCAATCCTCCAGTCTCTGCCTCCCGAGTGCCGGGATGACAGGCGTGAGCCACCAGGTCTGGCATTGTGGTATGCGGTGTTGATTGTTGGTGGGCGTGTCTCTACACCCAGCATTGTATGTGGTTACCGGGGATCGAACTCAGGACCTTGCGCTTGTGAGGCAGGCACCAGAACCACTGAGCTAACCCTCCGGCCCTATTCATCAATATATTAATCTATGGACCATGATGCTCCCTCATGATCCAGTCACATTCTGAGAGCCACACTCTGAACATACGAGACTTTGGGAGACCATTTTAGATCTAAACTATATAATTCCTGGGCTCCTAAGAACTCATGTCCATCTTATTGTGAGGAATACATTTTATTCACCTCTAGGCTTTGCCAAAGTCTTAAAATGTAGAATTGGTCAAATTCCAAGTCTAAAGTTATCTCTGAGACTCAAGGCAAACTTTTAGCTGTGAGCCCTTGTAAGAAAAACAAACTTAAAAACTTCTAAATTACAATTGAGTAGAGCTAAACACTTCCATTTTAAAAGGAATGAATAGTAGAACAGAAAAGAATTGGGCCAAAGCAAGGCAAACAATAAGTCTTATAGCCCCCTTCCCAGCAATCAGAGCACATGGTAATGAGATAAGACCTCCAAAGGGATTGAGCACTTGGTCCCCTATGGGCTGGACAGTTGGAGCCCACAGGGTCTCCTGTTTGGCCTGGCTTTGCTAACTCCCTGTAGCTTTCCTTCACAGATGTCCCACAATCCTATAACCTCTATTTCCTGGAATCTCCACTGAATCTTGGGCTTCACTCACAGATTCATGCATTACCACCCAAGAGGTTCCTACCAGGGTCTGTAAGCCTGTCATCTTTTTTTTTTTTTTTCTGGCCCAAAAGGACTTCTTTGATATCTGGGAGGAAGCATCTATGACCCCATAAATCTTACTTTATGAGTACCTGTAATTCCAGCACTATGTGGATAACACAAAGATGTATCACTAGTTTGAGCAATAACTAGAATACCTTGTACCACAGCTATAGTGAACTCTAAGTGCCTGGATGGCTGAACTCTGGGATATAACCTTCCTTAGTCTTCAGTGAGCAGGGTACCATATACTCACCTTTTTAAGCAAAGTGTTTTGAATAATTTTATACTTTTACACCCTTGAGCTTGGGATGAGTAGGGACTTGCCAGATCCCGAGATGTTCTCAAGGAATTTTTCCTACTATCTCAGAGAAAAGTGCATGGCTTCTTTTTAATGGTTCTAATCTTTACAGCAGTCACATATTTTGTAGAGCCTTCCTTTATAACCAAACCACAAGAGTTTCAAATCTTTCGGCTTTGTTTTTTGCTCTTGACACTTATGGTAGTTCTGACTAAAAGCAGCCAGCAGTACTCATGCCACAGAATCTTGGAATTCATCATTATAATTTTATAAATTATAATTAATCTGTATGATTTTATTTCTTCTTAATATACTTTTTCTCTTGAGAATGGGTTACATATTCATGTTTTTTTCTCATCTGTTAATTTTGGGTTACATCTTGGATAGTGTGATTGTTGGACTGCCTTGAACTTTCCTCCTCTAGATAAATTAGTCTACCACATTTAACTGATCTCATCTATTATATTTTTTTCTAATTTCATTTTCAGTTGAGATTATTTACATTTGACTTTATAAGGATGTCATATTCTCATATTCCTATCTTTCTAATACTCAACTTTGAGCCATTGCCCTACATAATACTTCCTAAATATGTTAATTACCAAAAAAATAAAAATATACTGTACATTGTCAGTTAATCAAAACTCTCCATGGCAAGTTACAAACATGTAAACCAAAGAATTGGGGAATTGAACTTATAGTAAGAACATAAAAATACATCAGAATTCAAGGTCAGAAATCACTATAAGGCTAAACAAGTGGAAAGAAACCAGTAACTCTTCGGTCTAAATTTTTCTGTTTATCTCTTTGTGCAAGTATAATCATTTCTATATATATATGATCTGTTTGTTTACCTCTGTATGTGGCCAGAAAAGATCATGCCTTTGACATATAGTGGAAATGACATCTCAATTTTAAAACCTGACTGAGTCTAACTAAAGCTCTGCCCCAAGTTTAATATCCCAGGAAAGATCCTCTCATCATTAAAGTTTGGATCAGGAACCTACTGCAAGAATATTTGATTCTCACAATATTAGAAGAATACTCACATAATAACATATCTTTGTGGATGATAGAAATCTATGGAGCAAAAGAAAAGTAATTTGGGCAAATATCCCTAAAGTTGCTATTGTAAAAGAAGAAACTAATGAAAACTAGGCAGTTGTTGACTTGAATTTCATTTCTTTTCTCAAATATATTTGTTTTAAAACTTCCAATTTTAAATATTTTTGTTTCTCTAGTAAGATTTCATTTCTCCCCATAAGTTGTGAGCATATTTCTGTTCATATCCATAAGCATAATTACTGTAGCTACTTTAACATTCTGTTCTCTTAATTCTGAGTTCTCTTGGGATACATCTTTATAATTTTATTAATTAGGTTATAATTAATCTATGATTTTATTTATCCTTAATATACTTTTCCTCTTAAGAATGGGTCACTTCTTGATGGTTATTTTCTCATCTGTTAACTTTGGATTACATCTTGGGTATTGTGATTGTTGTTTTATGGTGACTCCAGATTCCATTATATTATTCTTAATTTTTTTTTCTTTTTTGTTGAGACAGTGATTAAACATTTGTGGACTCAAATTGTGTTGCACTTCAAATCTCAGTTCAGTTTCTTCATACTCAGTTGCAATCTGCCCCACATATACATGATTCCAAAGGCAGCTAGAGATTTCAGCAGTTTCTATACAGCATATGGGCTGTCCCTTTGATAGAACTCTGTTCCCTGCTCTATCTTCCTCCTCTTCCTCCATCTCTTTACTCTTCTTTCTCCTCCTCTTTTTCTCTCTTTTCTTCTTCATCTTTTTATTTTAGGTCTGGGAATCAAATCTAGAACCTGGTACAAGTTTGGAAAAGGTTCCAACCAACCCCTACCCCTTCTCTTGCTCTTTAAGCTGAAAGAGCTAGGAGTTTTGTGTCAAAGTATTTGCCACCTATGCGACTCATTGGTTTCTACCCTCAGGTCTAACAAAAAAAAAAAAAACATAAAAACTATAAAGTTAACTTTGTCCTCCTTTCTTGGAAGTGTTGATTCCTCAACAGAATCTGTTTCTTTTGTTCATTCTCTAGTGCCTAAAGGTCATTGATTTTTTTAAAATGAATATTGTGTAGTGGTTATTTTATGCAGAAAGAGAGGTTATAGTAGATTATTCAACTAAAACCTCATCACTTATTGGATATTTCTCACTGTTCTTTATAATTAAAAAAATTATGTAGCCATGGGGGCCGGAGATTTATCTCAGTGGTTCTGGTGTCTGTCTGGCAAGCACAAGGTCCCTGATTCGATCCTCGGTAACCACATACAACAATACTGGTGATAGTGGTGACTCATGCCCACTATCAGTACCACACACCACAATGCTGAGTGTGGTGGCTTACTCCTGTAATCCCAACACTGGGGAGGGAGAGGCAGGAGGATTGCTGAATTCCAGGCTTGTCTGGGCTACATAGTGAGCTCAGGGCCAACCCAAACTACAAAGTGAGACCCTGACTCAAAAAAAAAAAAAAAAGCAATGATATTCACTGAAAAAACTACAACTAAGTAGCTATCATGCACATAATGTTTCACTGATTAAGAAATTTTTATAAAATTACTACTTCATGAAATCAAGGAATATGGATTTCAGTACAGCATATATAAAAGTTGTATCTCTCTTGCTGTACTACCTATTGATAAACATGTATTCTTCCTGCTATTTCTTACCCAAATCAGATTAAACTGTGGTATTTCTTACCCAAATGGGATTAGACTGTGTATCACCTTTGTGAAGTGTGTATCATTCCAAGTCACCTTAAATCATGAGTCAGATAAAACAAATTTGCTGCTGTTGCTGCTGCTACTACTACTATTATCACCAAGACTATTACAAATCTCTCACACATATATACACACAAATTTAAAGACTGGACACATCCATAAAGTTAAACATTCATTTTTGTGAATGATTTTTGTTGTTAAGGATCCTTTATTCACCTAATATTCTTTTCCACCTTCATTAGTTCATTACAAAACGAATACTCTGTGTCAGAATATTGAGATCAAGACTATAAAATACCTGTTTGTCTTCAAATCAAGACATTTATATCTATCTAATCATTAGGAAGCTGAAAATTAAATAATGTATGAAAACACTTTGAAAAGATTAAAATGTTTCTCAAACAGTATGAACTAGATTAAAATCAAGGGCCAACAAATAAGTAACATTTCTGTTTCATGAGTACCTTCTATATATGAGGCTGGACTATTTGGATAGAGTTAAAAAGGTGAATGAAATGCAATCCTTGCCTTCAAGATGATGATATCCTAATCTGTCAGTAAAGATACAAATGGCTAAGCTATATTTTAATTCAGTAATATGCTTGAATATATGATATAAATTTTTTAGAAATGTGTAATAAGAATAGTAATGGAATGACAATCGATTTTGACAAAAATGATTACAGAAAGTGTAATAGAAATGATGTTATCAATTCTTTCATAAAAGATAAAATATTTAGGTGTGAAACAAGAAAAGGAAAGAATTCTGAAATAATACAAGAACATGGAATTAGGCATGAAAGTATTTTTGTGGCAGTGTCAAATAATTTTATTTTGGCTGAAGCATAGGGCTTGATTTATGTGGTCATGAGAGAGTAAAAGTCAAGAACTAAAAGTAAAATGAGTCTCATTTAGATTATGAAATATTTTATTCACATCATTCTAAGGCATTTCCCTAGTGTATGATAGCCAGTGGGTGAAAAGACACACTATTATTTAAGACAGAGATAGCTTCTGTTAAAAACTAACCTAAAATATAGAATGGCTCAGAAATAGTAGTTGATTTCTTTTATTAACCTAAATGTCACCTGCAAATTTTTATTAGTACACAGTTCTCCCAGTTTTCACTCAGAATCAAGATTTCTTTTATCCTTCTAACATTCCTGGCATCAAAATATGGCTTGCACAGTTACCATGTTCAGTCTAAATCCAGCAGGAGAAAGAGAGCTGATCAAGAAAGACTGCATGGAGGTGTTTTATGGGTCAGACCTGGAAGTGGCACTTAACATTTCTGTTTTCTGAACTCAGTCAGATGTTTACATTCATGTTCAGGAAAAGCTGGGAAATATGGTCCCTGGCTTTTGGAAGAAGAACAAGGGCTTTAGTGAATAGCTCGCTAGCCTGTGCCATGCATAGTCAGATTTACTATTTAAAAAAACATGTCGGTGGGAGTGTTAATGATACATTGGACAAGGAGATACTAAAGGAAATAAGATTAGTTATGAGGCCATCTTAATTGTTTAAGTTAGAGATAATGAGGTCTCAAAGGGAATGCTTAAAGCATGCAGATGTAAAACAGGGATAAATTTCAGCAACAGGATTTAATGACTGAAAATTTGGGAGTGGGGAAGCTGTTGATTTGAACAACAGATTGATAGCCTAGATAATGATGATTTCCTTATATTATACTACTAATGCTCATCCAAAGGTAAAAGCTACTTTCTAAGACTCATAATTATTGAGTTCTTAATAGCCCAGGGCGCTTTACTAAGCACCATAGGAGTTCTGGGGATGTAGCACAGTGGTAGAGTGCTTATTTAGTAAGAACAGGGCCTTAGGTTCTATCCACAGTGGGAAGAAAGGAAAAGAGAAGATTGAGGAACAGAAGGGAAGGGGAGGGGAATAGAAAAGGGAAGGGAAAGATAGAAAGAAAAGAAAAAAGCAAAGAATAAAAGAGAGAAAGAAAGAAAAAGAGAGAGAGAGAAATGATTGAAAAATGGGTTAGAACTATTTGAGTTTGCCATTTCCCTCAAAGACTTTCTAACCTATGTGGGGAGAGAGAATACATCTAAAAGATAAATGTATATCTATATAGATATATAGATATATAGATGTCAGTAAATGCAAATCTATTCAACACAAATTGAATCCATGCTACTAAAGACATTTGTAGAGAGAGTTGTGATAAATTTATGCAATCATTCAAATATAGGTTTGAAGTTTGAATTTTATTCCATCATTTAGAAAATATGCATTAAGCACATGGCATGCTAGATAAACATACTACCTAGTTCATAAAAAGCACAGTATTTGGTAAATGAGATATAGTTATATAATGAGACAAATGAAAGACAAACTTTGCTTCTGAAGAACTCATTATAAATAAGTAGTATGGCTCAATATACCTGACATTTGGGTAGAAGTAAACAGGCTACTATGAGGAGGTTTGTTTTTTTTTTTTCTTTTTCTTTTTCAGTACAGAGAATCAAACTTAGTACCTCATGTTTGCCAGGCGGGCACAGTGCCACTGAGCTACTTTTTCAACCCTGAGAAGGTTTACCAGGTGCCCTGATAGGGCAGCCTGGTGGAGCAGAAAGGAAGGCATCTTGAGAAAAATATCTGTAGAGAAGGAGTTCCTTGAACTTGTGTTGAAATAATTTCACTGTGGTTGCATTATAGAGTTTGGTTTATATAGTCAGATGAGAGTTGCCATCCAGATAACAGGGAGAATGACACCACAAACTGAGTCGCATTGATGTTCTGAAAATCTTTTTGTGCCATTCTAAGAGACTTACCTAGTGCCTGCATGAACCAAGGACGACCACTGAGAGGAGGAAGGTCATCTCAGTGCGAGCCCAAGAGTAAGGCCTGACAGGTAAAGAGGGAAGATAACAGGTTGTGTTAACATCTGTACCTCCACGCATCATACCTGGCACTTTGCAGATGCTCCGAAAACACTCAGTTCTATTCCTCAGGCATTTTGATAGTGCTTACTGTGTGCTCAGCTTATGAGTCTCCAATTTCAGATATCCAACTAATTAACAGAGGTGGCAAAATAATGATTTTTCCATCAGAGGTTGGACGCTTTGCTTGTCCCTGCTGGTGACCTCACTTTGCATTCCCCCAAGGCTGCAAAGCCATTTGCAGTTGTACTTTCCTGCTTCAAATCACAGTTACAAACCCTCAGTGATAGAAGCCATCTCAATCTTGACTTCTGTTCAAAGTTACATGGCAAAACGAAATAATAGTATCAGCAAATACCATCTTGAATTCAAATTCAGGTTGAGGCAACAGATGACGTGTTATTGGATGTGAATCACCAAAGGCCCAAATATATCTTATTGTAGTACAATTGTATTTCTTAAAAGCTAACAGCCACATTGTTTGAAACACATAAGTACCTTGTCATCAATGATGTGTAGTAATTTTAAAACAAAATATTTCAAAATAAGATAAGAGCAAGTGAGTGCTGGGACAAGGATTTTGAAAGTGAAGTTTTATTTCATTGGCATTTTTGTGCCTGTTCTCATTTGTGTGTTGTGCACAAAATAAGTGACTATTATCATTTAAAGTCCATGGTCTCATTTTCTGTGAACCACATCACTAGTCCACACAGAGTAGAAAGATGCACTTTTAAAATGAGGGCTACCTAGAACAATTATTATGTTTTCATGCTAATAAATATCTTACATTTAAAATAAGAGCAGGGAAGGCTGGACAGTTCAGGTCAGACAAATTAAACATCAGTTCCCAGCAGCACTTCCCAGTAAGGTTGCCTTAACCAATTTACCCAATCCTGAGCCTTGACTTTTTTATCTATAAAATAGAAATAGTATCTCCTACCCACTTGAGGATATTTGCAAGCAATAGAGATTATATTTTGAGAATTATAATGCACACATTTAATGAATGGAAGCTATTACTTATGGGTACAAGTATATTTTCAAAGCCTCTTTTACATCTACCATGCCTTCTCCTTTATGCACAGGAGATACCTTCCAAGACTCCCAGTTAATATCTGAAAGCACGGAGAGTATTAAACACTATGTATGCGATTTTACCATACATATATGCTTATGATAATGTTTAATTTATACAACAGAGTCAGAAAGAGATTACAGTAATGCATAATAAAATTGAACAATTAAAAAATATTCAAGAATAAGATTGACATCATCAATATTCTTGAGCTTTGGAGCTATTATTAAGTAACAGTTACTGGAACCCAAGTACTGAAATATCTTCACATGTGGCTTCATAACCAGTATGACTACGAAGTGACCAAAGAGCAGCTAGTAAATACAGTGTAGGTATCCTGGTGGGATAGCATGAAATTTTATCATGCCACTCAGAATCTCACACAATTTAAAAATGCTTCAATTGTAATTTCCCCTTTAATATTTTAGACCTCAGTTGAGCATTGAGTAGGTAAAAATCATGGAAATGATACCATATGTAAAAAGAAACTCTTGTCAGAGGTTTTTTTTTTTTTTTTTTGAGACAAGGTCTTGCTGGCTGAGTTCAGGCTGGCCCTGAGCTCACTGTGTAGCCCAGGCAAGCCTCGAACTCAGCAATCCTCCTGCCTCTGCCTCCTGAATCCTGGGATTACAGGCATGAGCCACCACCCTTGGCACTGAGAGTTTTAAGACTTGTTCCATTTGCACCGAGATATTGCATCTAATTCACAAGTATATTACATATATTATTATATAATATACATAATATAAATTATATAAAAATTATATAATATTGAATTATATAAAAGCGAAGATGAGGCACCCAAATCCCCAACCTCATTCTAGTCTAAGACATGTTTCTGATGCAAATTTGAAAACCATCCTCAGTGGCACGTATTTAATAGTAGTAGAGAAACTTAAAACAATTTACAAAGCATTGCATGGCTTCTGGTAAATTCCTGTATGACATAAATATTTATTCTGTAATAAATGTGACAAAACTCAGTGCAGTAGACTTGAGAAAACTGTGTGCTGTGCCTATTGACCTACCATTTTAGAAAGACCTACAGAGAAAATGAATGTCCTTTGTATAGATCACGAATAAATCCTCTCTTCATTGTTTTCTAAACTTCCCACAGCCTTTCTAGGGAGGTGAAACAACAATCTGTGCCCACAATTATTGGATGCCAGTCTTTCCCCAAAAACACTTAGTTGTAATTCACGATAAAATTAATGTAAAATACTGTTAGAGTGAATCTGTGTATGACTGTCATGCAGAAGAGTGTTTTAATAAATCTGTCAGTTTTCGGTGCCTCCAATACTAACTGTACATTCTGGGGTGGAGCACTCATACAATGTGTGATCTGCATTCATCATACAAACCATGACCATGCCACTGTCCATAGTTTTTTAATTAAGATGAGTTGTTTGGGTAATTATAAATGGCAGGTAATTAGAAAATGTAATTGTTCCCTAAAATTTTATACAGATGCTTTAGGAATTGAGTTTAAATAAAGCATTAAATCACATAGAGATTCTTCAGTTTTGAGGGCATCTCTGTAAGGTAAAATAGTAGAAATTCAACTGTCAACAAAATTATAAGCAGATTAGGTGCTATCTATGAATTTAAATGTAAAATTTGTAAATAATCTTCCTCAAGGTGATTGAGTTGAATATGATTTACTCCACATTGACAGATAAAATTCCTTCTTCTGCGTTTTTATGCTTAAAATATATTAGAAATATAGATTCATCCCTAAATTTAAACTGAAGTATGTGTAGAATATTGAAAAGCCAAGGCAACATTCTGTTATTGTAGTCCTTAAAAGCAAAAAGTTCTCCTCATTGGAACAAAAGTAGTTTACAATTTAAGAGAAGAATTAAATCAACCAACAATAAATGTTGGCATGGCTGTGGGGAGAAAGGAACCCTTCTCCACTGTTGGTGGGATTGCAGACTTGTGCAGCCATTGTGGAGATCTGTGTGGAGATTTCTCAGAAAACTAGGACTAGGGGTCCCATTTGACCCAGCTATCCCCCTGCTAGGAATAAACCCAAAAGAATTTAAAAACTCACATTGGAAACAGAGATGTACACCCTTGTTCATAGCAGCTCAGTTCGTGATAGCTCAATCTTGGAAACATCCCAAATGTCCATCAATTGGAGAGTGGATAAAGAAGTGTTTTTTTATAAAATGGAGTATTACTCTGCCATAAAGAATGACAATTTAGGTGCAAATGGAGACACCTGGAGGATATACTAATAAATGAAATCAATAGGTCACAGATAGACAATTTCCAGATCTTCTCTTTGGCATGAACACCTGTAGATGCAAATGAGCTCTAGAAAGTAGGACAGCTTTTATAGAGTGGAATATTTCTATAGGAAACTTGGTGTGGGAATGTGATGAGGGGAAGGAATAAATATGACACAGAAAGAAAATAAAAGAGCATGTATAAAGGTGGGGAGGAGGTGTAGGTGGGTAGGGATATGGGTAAAAATGAGAATTAACTTGTGTCATATACTGGTACAAATTCCCCAATGTTATACGTGATTTTGAGATGTATATAAATTGTACCAATAAAGAATTCAATTAAAATAAAAAAATTAAATGATCCTGGTAGTGAACTCTTTTGTGAAGTGAATCCACTAGGTAAAGAAAAGATAATAAATGCAACAGGGGTCACAAAACCGTGAGCAATGTGCAAAATCTGGCCCACCACCTGTTGCTGTAATGGGAACATAGCCACACTCACTTCACTCACTTACATGTTTTCTGTGGCTGCTTGGGCATCGTATTGATAAAGGTGAATGCAGAGAGAGTGATTATCTAAACTGAAAAGCCTAAAGTATTTACTATATACTCCTATACAGGAAAAGTTTCCTGTCCCATGTCATGTCAAATTATTTCAATTGGAACATAAAACTATGTATGTTTGTGTGAGCCATTTCCTCAGTACAATGAAGGATAACCCCATACTTTCCTCTAAATGTTACATTATTATCTAGAAAGCTGTTAAAAGAATACCTCTTTCTTTCCTGTTATGCAGCCCTAATGCACCCAAACTCTTCAGTCATTGTATCTCAAAATATAATTTTTTTAAAAAAGATACAAAATTAAACAGAAATCAAAGGTGAGAAAATGAATTTAAACTAAACTACACATGAAAAAAGAGACCCATTGTAATAATTCATCATGATATAATTAAACTGGACTAAATGTTCAAGGAGTTAGTAAGGACACACCGCCAAGGGTGTGTCTTGGTGGGTGTCAATGGTCTGACCTGACCTTGGGGTCTACATTTGCTGCATCATCCCTTGTTCTCTGATACTGATCCCCTGCTCTGTTTCCCGTCTGTCATCAGCTAGGTATCTTTGCTCTACCACATCCTTCCACTAGGATATTTCTGCCTTGGAACCAGTTGACCATAGCCTGAAACCATTAACTACATTAAATTTCTCCCCATAAATAGTGACCGTTAAATAATCTGTCATAGAAATGGAAAATCTGACTAATATGTCCTAATATCAAGGAGAAGAAAGGGTAAGTGGTAATTGTATGAAAATCCCTGAAGTCAAAAAGGCTGATGGCAATATAAACTCCAACTTTATACTAGAAACCTGGATTGCCTGGTTGAGCTCTCAAGACAGAACTGAGTTTTGTAAGGATCAGGAATGTAAAGAGAAGCACTTTTCAGAAGGAAGGACTCAGATCCTCTTGCTGTTGGTATAACTACATTGAATAGAGTCAGAAGTCAGTCATAGGATTATGTGGCATTAATGATCACCAAGCCGCCCCACAGGGGGAGCTATTGTGATAATTCAAAAGGAGCAAGCAGAAAGCCATTGTAGGTACACTGGGTAGGAGCTCACTGTCAGGAAGACTTGGGCAAACATAAGGCAGAGAAGTTTACTCACATTCGTAGAAGAAACCCTTACTTTATATGGCTTAAGATATACTGAAAATGTAAGTGTATCTTACTGATGCTTAAGCTAAAATATCTTCTGCCTACATTTGCAGAATCTTCTCTTTAAACTGCAATATAAGTGAAAGCCCAAGATTTGAAGAACAAAATAAATGAAAGTGCTGATGAAACTAGAATAAGTGAAACTTAAATTTCTGCTTCTTTGGAACCTTCTCCTCTAAATGTCTGTCTCTTCTGTGGAGAGGAGCTGTGTGTTTTCAATTAACAGAATATCATTAATGATGAATAAGAAAGCTTTTCAAAGCAAGAAATGTTTGTGGTCCAGCCTATCAAACTTCCAGCATGTCTGACAAGTTCTTGTCCTCTGTTCTACTCTTTTATTTCATTTAGCCTTAATTTTTCTGTTCTGAAATATGTTTGACATACTGAAGAAAAATTAGTAATTCCTCAGACAATTTTGTTGAACTTTAAACCTAATGAATGCACATTGACAGAGAAATATTTTTGATGTGATTTTTTAAGAGCAGGAAAATTTAGGGGAAAATGTGAATAGGGGACAGAAATGATGAATAAAAATAGCTCTTGAGAGTTAGAAAGAATCCCAAATGGGTTGCCCTTTGATGTGCTGTTTATTCAGTATTCATTGAAAAGTTTTATTGTTTTAGAAGCTGTCTTTTATTTTTATCTCCCCTACTTCATCTAAAATTAATCATTTCTATGATTTTCATAAGCAATAAAAGGAGTTTAAAATGATTGTATTTTGAACAGCCTTCATTCTCTTAGATGTAATCATTACCCAGTTTCCTGGCTCCACCTTTTCTTAATATCCTCAAATTACTTATTATAATACCTTCCACATTAAGCTCATATATACTGTGCATGTTTGTGTATGTGCCCGTACTCATGTGTTCACTAATTGCTTAACTCACCTCTCTTTTTTGTAGCTTATTCTCCCTTTTAAGTTCATCACTATGCTTTCCAAAGTATAGCTTTTTATAGTTCTTTCAATAAGTCTCTGTTGATGGTATATTCTACTTCTTTGTTGTAATTGTCTTTCTTTTAGCTCAATTTTGACGAAGAAATGCTCCAGAGTGCAATTTTATGTTAAGAGACTTCTCTAATCACTTAAAACACTAGAATTTCATGAACTACCATTTAAGTTTCTTCTCTAATAGCCAACAATAATATCTTAAACGATAAGGATATGAATTTTTCTCTTATAACAAGCAGAAAGTGAAACAGTGCCAGAGTTATTTAACTAAGCAACTCAATGTATCAGAAGGGTGAGAAAGCTACTTTGTAATTCTTTTGGTTTTTCTTTTAAGGTTTCAAAAGAATACTCACCCTCAAACGTATCCTCAAAATGACAATGTTCAGAGGCCAGAATGAAGAGAATATTTATTTTATATCTTTCTTTATCCATTAGATGGATATTAGCCAGAATTGGATGACACATACAGTCTCTGGTCCAATTACTGGCAAAAAAGACAATGAAATGCTATGATTTCTTCAATCAGTAATGGAGTTTGGAGTGAGATCCATCTGTCATATGTGAGCAACATAAGGTTTCTCAGGGTTATCACTGCAAAAGACATCAATACCTCTTGAACAGGCAAACAACAAGTCTTGTAGACTTAGTCTGATAATTTCCTGTGGGTATAAGTGAGATATCTGCTGTCTCTCAAATTATAGCTCCATTGGAGGTTATTTTCTGTACTATCCGGTTGGTTCATGATTTTCTCTTTATTTTTGGTACGTATTAATTGATATCACTTAATAAGCACATGCCAAGATGAGAAAAATAGACAAGGTTTTCTGAAGACTACTTAAAAGATAAATAAGTGAGGTGTGAGAAAGAGAAACTTCAGAACATGATGTAGTGTCTGACGTTTGTGAAGAAGGTGGAAGGAAGGAAGGAAGGAAGGAAGGAAGGAAGGAAGGAAGGAAGGAAGGAAGGAAGGAAGGAAGGAAGGAAGGAA
>PVIC010018198.1:0-31853 GCA_004025085.1 Thryonomys swinderianus
TCACCACACCCAACACTGTATGTGGTTACCGGGGATTGAACTCAGGACCTTGCACTTGCGAGGCAGGCGCTGGAACCACTGAGCTAAATCTCCAGCCCAGGAACTTTTAAAAGCTTGTAAGAACCACTTGGGAAGCTGCAGCCGGGCTAAGCGATGCTCTTATAAAGTAGAGCAGGCATCAGGGTGAAGCCAAGTGGTCTGGAGGTCGCCGGCAAGGGGAGACAATCCTTTTGTGCCCCTGGAATTTGAGAAGCTTTCCGGTGCATCCCCAGGGGCTTCTGGCCAACATCCTCACACGGTTTCCGAAAGCTCCGCCACCTGGGCCTCCCCAGTCATCCCACTCGCCCGGCCCTGCTCCCTCCTGGTGCTCCTGAGCTCACCTTCGCACCACATCCTCCTCCCCCACCACTGGAAGTCCTCACTTGCAGTAGGAAAAGGTGAAACTGTAGAGGGATTTAAACACCTTGCTAACAGCTCCTCAGATTCCGAACGGGGAGAAAGATTGTCCCAACTCCTGTTGCTCCCCAAGGAGGGGGCAAGCCTTTGTAATGTGGGTTCACAGCAGGAGGGGCCCTTGCTAACCTCGTGTCTCTGAGCTCTGCAAAGCGGCTGCCGCTCAGTCACACATCCTGCATCTGGGACTGAAAAGGCTGGGTCAGCAGATCTGGGGGTAGGGAGCCCAGGAATCCCTCCCCGTGACCCTCCGTGTGGCCTAGCTGCAGGGCAGGGAAGAGGGAGCGAGGGTGTTCTCCGGCCCAAGCAAAGAGAAGCACAGTGGTGCTAGGATGTGACCAGAGCCCCACTTGTTGGCTGTCAGTAAAAGCGGGGTCTCTACCTTCTGGATGCTCCCACTAAATGGCTTGAGGACCCCTGAGTTCTTCTTCACGTCGTCATAGCTGGGGACTCCACCAATAAAAATGTCCGTGTTGCACTTAATCTGAGTGAAGCCTCCCTGGCAAGAGATTGAAACGGCGAATCACAGTACAGTTTAAAACACATGCTTAAGCTGAGTGACTATGTCTTTGATTCTCTGTAGAGACAGAGACGGTTTTAAGACCCATGACAATGATTTTGTTTTTCTTTCTTTTCTTTTTTTTTTCCAGGCCTGGGGATAGAATCCAGGATTCCACACATGTTAAGTACGTGTTCTACTACTGAGCTACCCCTCCAGCCTTTTAAAAATTTTGAGACAGTGTCTTGCTAAATTGCCCAAGATGGTCTTGAACTTCAATCCTCCTGCCTTATCCTCCTGAGCAGTTGGGATTTTCGGTGTGTGCCACCATGCCTGACCGTAAATCACCAGCAGGCCTGTTGGTAAATTATTAACCTCTCTGGAACTCAGTTTCGTCTCTGCAGAGCAAGAATCCCCGCAGAGGTGTGTCAGGATGAGTGCGGGGACAGCAATACTGTGGGCTGGTGTGTGCGGAGCTCTTTCAAAAGTACCCTCTCCGCAGAAGGATGGTCTCCAGCCAGAGCTCTGGGGGCGCCACGTGACTTACTTCATCCCGTAAGACGTGAGGAGAAGAGACCCAGCTCCTCCGCAGCACTCACAGCAGAGCGTCGCTCACCACGCCTCCGCCCCCTGCCTCTTCCTGTCTGGGTTTCCAATGAGCCTTCAGAGTAGGTGAGAACTAAGAACCTTCTTAGCAGCGGGTGATATTTCAGGGCCGTAGGTGACTGAGTACAGCACAATCTACCCATCTCTCCTGCGAGATGCCGTTCAGTTAGTGCTCTGTCCAGGGCTGGATGCTTCATCAACATTGCGGTGTGTGGCTGCTGCTACTCTCAGGGATGTGGAAGAAGCTCTACTAGGCAAAGGAAAGGGAAAGCGCGGTGCAGGGCAGGCCGCCCGGGGATCAGGTACAAAGGGCAGCGGGCGTCTTCATTTCCCCAATTCTCACGGAACGTCCCGGAGTCAGTGCCCCAAAGCTTTCCCTGCTGTTAGTGCTTCTAGCAGCCTAAACTCCAACAGGGGGGCAAGATGATAAGCCATGTGTGATAGCGTCTGAGCGCATTGCAACATGAGCTGGAAGCAAAATGGTAAACTCTTATAATCAACAGAGATAAACAAGAGTTTGCACGCACCAGAGATAAGCACACCTTGGTCATTATTTCTTTTGATTTGTGGTAAGAGAAATGCAAACAGTCTCGCATCACTCAATCATTTATTAAACAAACATTCTCAAGCTGCCCCTAAGTCCCAGGTTCTGTGCTAAGTGCTGGGTGAACAAGAGCAAGTAAGAAAGACACAGCCCTTGGCCTCCAGGGGTCTAGAATGGGACAAACACAGGCCAATCTGTGGCCAGGAGAGATCTGCGCGGAGGAGTGTGCAGGTCTTATGAGTCTCCAGGGCACAGGGAGAGCTCCTGCCTTATCCTATACAAGGGCATGGGGCAGGCAGCAAAGGCAGAATTACAGTGTGGAAACTGGAAAAAGTCCAGTTCAGAGGGTGTGTAAAGAATAAGGTGGAGTCAAGGAGGAGCGGGCTCATGTGGTCATATGGGGCCATAGAAGCCATCACAGGGGTGTTCACGAGAGGGAGGGGAGAAAGAAGAGGGAAAGAGAGAAAGGGGAGGGAGGAGGAGGGAGGTAGAGAGGGAGACAAGGACAGGGACAGACAGACAGACAGAGGAGACTGAGGGGTAGATCCAGAGGGAAAAGCAGAGACAGAGATACTTATGCTTAGGAAGGTTATGGATTTGGGGTCATATCTGGGATGGAAAGGAAGAGACAGAGAAGTCGTGTAGGATGCTTCATGTGTCTGGGGGCACTCCTAGGGGCTGGAGAGCCCAGACAGGCCCAGGGAACACTGACTACATTAACGGACAAAGTCACCTGTAATCCTATCACTTGGGAGGCTGAGGCAGGAGGATCGCTGTGAGTTTGAGGCCAGCCTGAGTTAGTTACATAGTAAATTCAAGGTCAGCCTGAACTATAAGCAAGACCCTGTTTCAAAAAAAAAATAAGAGTCATCCTTGGTCAATAAACTTAGCAGCTTTGAGTGTTCTTTTTTACTATGAGGTCATCAAAGAAGCAGAAGCACTTTTAGGAATTTTTGTGGCCTAACAGAATATGGAACTAAGAGGGAACTGTTACCACAAACCCACAGGCATCCTTCCCTGTCATTTCTCTTTCCCAAAAGTTAAAATAAGAAGTATGGGAGGAGAGGAGGAAGGCTGTAGGGTCAAGGGACTTCAGAGCAGCCAGCTGCCCTCAAAGGACTCTGGTTTTCGGTTGGTTCAGTCCCTTGGGGATGGCCATTGACATCTTTCATGCCTCGGTTGAGGAGAGAAGCAGGGTCACAGCGGCCACATCCAGGGCGACCTCAGGAAAGCAGTGAAGAGATCTACTGGCATGTGGTCTGTTTCAAAGTAAAGCACTTCCTGTACGGAGCTCAACTTCCCTTTCCTCCTCTTCTCCCCTTCTTTCTCCTTCTCCCTCTTTTCTTCTTCTTCTTCTTCATCTTTTCTTCTTCTCCTCCTTCTTCTTCCTCCTCCTCTTCTTTTCTTCTCCTTCCTCCTCTTTTCTTCTTCTTGTTCTTCTTCCTCCTCCTCTCCTTCTCCTTCTCTTCCTCCTGCTTCTCCTTCTCCTTCTCCATCTTTATTGGTACATTGTATATACACATCATGATCAGACTCAATATTGAGAATTTGTACCAGTATATGACACAGTTTAATTCTCATTCCTTCCCATCCCCCACCCACCTCACAAGCCCCTACCCCCTAAATACATAAGCTCTGTTTCCCTTTTCTTATTACCATCACATCTTCCTGTACAGAGCTCAACTTCTGCTAGGTGATAACAGCTTGGAAACCTGAGCCATTCCGGGGTGGGTGAGGGGCTCCGCAGTCCCTGTAGGCACTGCCCTCCCTTTGGGTTTGGCAGAGCTGGACTCCACCCCAGGCTCTTAGTCCGGGCTCAGGCTCAGTTGGCCTGAGGTCAGCAGGTCCCAGGTTAGCGCCGCGAGGTGTACCCTAACTCCTGCCTGCTATCTAGGCACTAAGTGCACAGCCTTGTTCTGAACATGGTGTGGACAGCTGGGGAGCAGAAAGCCTTGTCCGTCTCTCTGAGGTAAGCAGTGGACCTTCCCACCCCTGGCTCAGCTTCAGCAGAATTGCTCTCACATGCACTCAGTATAGCTCCCCCTTCCTGCTGGCTGACACTGTTTGCTGATATGCTGGGATGTGTGGTTTTTACTTTAATGTTGTCTCTTAGGTCCTAACGGAAATTACCAGGATCTGAAGAGTTCCTTGTTTATCATGAAAGACTGTGACTCTGCTATTTACAAATATTCCCACCCTGAGCTTCTATCAATCCTAATTTATAAATAGCTGTAAGTCGGGCTTTGAGAGATACGATGCTTCTTATGAATCAGCTAGAGTGTTCTACACTGTAAGAATGGTCTGGATTAAACCAGAAGAGACTCTATCATCTCTGTAAAGTCCTTTTCTCTTCATCCGTCTTCCTTCCTGCCTTCCTCCTCCCCTCCTCATCTGTCTCCCTCATTCCATCTGCCCTCCCTTCCACACATGTAAGTGCAGCGTTTTCTCGGTGTGACTCTTGCTCACCTCCTAGAGCAGAGCCTGCTTGGGAATCCTTCTCATTTTCAAAGATGACCTTGGTTCTGGAAGAGTTTTCCACCACTACGGTCTGTAAGGCTGGTTTCTGGTTGTCTACCTCGACATCCACCTACCTGTCTGTCTGCCTGTCTTCCTCCAAGTCCCTCTTTCCCCAGAAAGGTTCCTTATTTTCCTTCCTTTCCTTTTTTCTACCAACCCGAATTTGCCTGGGCCCCTTTAAGTCTTGCTTTGCACAGAATGAAAGCCATTGTGAGCCAGGATATTGGCAAATTTGTTGGGGGAGCTGTGATATTTGTGTATATACAGAATCGTACTAGGCTATACTTTGAAGCAAAACTCTTTTATCACCTTTTAAAAATATTGTTTGTCTTTGAATGTGACATTGAAAATAAAGCTGTGGATGAATGTTACAAACTCCAGGAGAAATTCTATGCCCTTGAATTCATAAAAATATACTATTAGCTAATAATAGTAATAATAAGTGAAGCCACATGGCACTCACCCTGTGTCAGGTACTGTTGTGATATACATATCCATATACACCTTATAATTTTCATAGCTCCATGAAGCAAATCCTGTTATTACTGACATTATTTCCATTGATATGAGGCTATTAGACAGATTTTTAAAATCCAAATGAGGGAAGTCCAGTAACCAGCATGAAGTTGCACCAGTGATAAGCAATGGAGCTAGACTGTGAATCTTCGGTGTCTGGTTCTGTGATCTGTTCTTGTCACACATGTCACCCTGTGCCACTGGGCCTACCTCAGAGTCTTCAGTCTTGACTACTGTATTATGCTGCTGAGAAGAGAAAGGGAGGCTGAGGATAAAGATGGTAGAAGATGCTGGGTGTGGTGGCTCACACCTGTAATCCCATCACTCAGAAGGCAGAGGCAGGAGGATTGCTCAATTGGTGGCTTGCCTGGGCTACATAGTGAGCTCAGGGCCAGCTGAACTACAAAGTGAGACTCTGTCTCAAAAAAAGATAGTGGAAGCCAATTCCTTAAGGCTGTGTTTATTAAGTACTAACTCAATCCTTAATGACCTTACAAGGGCATTACTATTTTTGTAACTCTCATTTTTAGTTGTAAAGTAGAAAAGCAATTTCTCTTTTGGATTTCAATCATAGCCCCCAGAATCCCTGTGCTAGATTGTGCTGCTTTTCTACCAAGATCAGTAGAGAACAGTGACTTGGTTCACACTAACCGACAAGAGAGGACCTGTGGTCTTCTTACCTCTGCCATTCCCTCGACTACCTTCTGCTTATCCACCTGTAAGATACCATTCTTTGCTGTTCGAGATACATGCAGCTCATGCCATTGGCCAAGGGTGAGAGGATCTTCACTCCTATTGAAGAAAGATGTGATGTTGACTTTATGTGTCCACAGGCTGGGCTGAAGGGATACCAGGCTGACTGGTAAGTCATTTCTGTGTCTGTGAAGATGTTTCTAGAAGACTGGCAGACTTAATAAAGGAAATTACCCTCATTAATGTGGATGAGCATCATTGAGACTCTTGTGAGCTTGAATAGAACAAAAACATAAAAGGATGAATTTTCTCTTGGTATGAGCTGGGAAATCCATATTCTCCTGCCTTTGGACAGTGGTGTTCTTGGTTCTTGGCTCAGATACGAACTGAACTTAAACCATCAACCTCCTTGTTCTTGGGCCTTTGGGATTCAGACCACAAACTACACAAAGGGCTACTCTATTTTCAGGCTTGTGGGCTCGGAGAGTACTACACCATCGACTGTGTAAACTCCAGATTGCAATGGCAGACTGTGGGACTTCTCAACCCCTTTAATCTGGTGAGACAACTTTACAAAATAAATCCCTTTCTATATATTTAGACACAGTCTTGGTTTAATTTCTCTAGAGAAGCTTGACTAATACAGATGGAAACAACACTAGTCAGCACATCATAGATCACTTCTATCTAGTTCAATCTAGCTATGATAAAATTTGTACCAATTTTAGGTACTTCAATTTATTCAACAAAGAGAAAGCATTTCCTGCTTAGTAACAACAGCCCTATTATGTACCTTTTATTGAAGTGCTTGATTGAAGCATGGCACTTATCATCTTATTAATTCTTACAAAAAGCCTGAAAAGTAGATATAGTGAGTCTGCTTTTCTAGTTAAAGGGTGACTTGAGAATAAAATTTGGTAAACAATCATGCACAAAACTTGAAGAAGAAAATTAAATGGGCTTTGTGATTCCTTTATATAATGGTACCTACGAAAGTCTTTGAAATGCATAAAATAAAGATGGATAAATGTATAATAAAGCAAGTAGCAAAACAGTGATAGATTACAAGTGGTGGGTGTAAGAATGTTTGCCTTTCCTTCAGCTTTTCAGTATTTGAAACTTTTTCATAATAAAGTGTTGGAGAAGATCTGTGGTTTGCAATTCTCTTCGAAAGTTCATGCTTGCAATGCTGGGCATGGTGGCTCACGCCTGTAATCCCAGCAGTCGGGAGGCAGAGGCAGGAGGATTGCTGAGTTCAAGGCTTGCCTGGGCTACATAGTGAACCCAGGTCAGCCTGAACTACAAAGCGAGACCGTGTCTGAAAATAAATGAATGAATGAATGAATAAATAAATAAGAGAGAAAGAAATAAAGTAAGTTCATGTTTGAAGCTTAATCCCAACGCAACCTTGAGAGGTAGGAACTTTCAGAAGTGATTGTATAGTGAAGGCTCTGCTTTTATGAATGAGTTAATGACACGATCTTTGGAGTGTTATAGTGGGAGTAGATTCCTTAAAACATGACAAATGCAGATCCATTCCTTCCCTACTCTCACGTGTATGTGTTCTCTTCCACCTTCTGCCGTGAGGAAAGTGAAGCAAGAAGGCCTTCTGCAGGATGCCTTCCGCTTGACCTTGGACTCCCCAGCCTCCAGAGCTAGGAGATACAAATCTCTGTTCTTCATAAATGACCCAGTCTCAGGAATTCTGTTAATAGCAGAACAAAGTGAACTAATACAAGGGGAAACAGATTTCACATTCTCTTACCTTGTGAAAAAGATTAAAATTGCTTTAAAAATTCAATTATTAAGTCAAGGTGAACTTGGAGCTTAAATAATATTTCTAGGATTTTTCCACATTACTTTTTATAGTAATGTGTGCAGAGAGAGTACCCTTATTGTCTCCATATTTCTAACAATATCTAGTTCTTGGCCTTCAATGAAGCTTCCAATTATAGTTTTGGTCATGGATCATCTTGAGAAAACCATGAGGAATACCAATGGGCGCAATTATTGAAGGGTCACCACCCTTCATTTAATTCTTTTGTTCAAGCAAATGCTTTTGTGATTTGTCCTTAGCAATTAGAATTTAATCACCCTGGCTAAATCAATATGCAATAAAGAAACAAGGGTCCTTTTTAAGTGGTCTATTTCCATAATAACCAGCAGCACCATCGTCACGTGGTGGTCCTGCAGAGGTCATTTGTTGTCGATATGCTACCTTCTTCTGCACCACTATATTGATCAGAGCCATCAAGAGCTCATCCCAATTGTCTTGATTTTTGAATCAAGTCCATAATGATTTTGACCACTCTATCCTTTCCCTAAAGTTAAAATGACTTGGCCAATTCCCTACCTTCTTGTAGTTCAATGTTTTACTGCATTCTCATAAGTAGGAGAATTTTGAAATGATTTTCAGAATAAACGGCTTCCAAAGAGACATCTGGAATGCCAATAGTGATCAATGCCGTCAGGGTACATGGGGGAAGATGGGACAAGGAGGCAGATGGTGGTTCGTTCATTGGAAACTCTGGCCTTGTTTTCATCACTGAATCCTCAGGAATTCTTTTTCCAATAGTCCTACCTGACAAGTTGGAAAACAGTACTTTGCATTTTTTAAAAAATTAAATGCACCTGTTTTTAAAAATGGGCATAAATTTAGGAAAAAGAGAAATTTTGGATTTGTAGGACTTCATGCATCTCTAACCCCACAGCTGAAGTTCTACAGAGGCACACAGACAGGATACTCTGTCCAAGAGGAGGGGTGATGAGCCCCTGGCCTCTTGGGCTCTTTCTGGTCTCTCCTTATCACGAATAAACCATTTAAAGTGCAGGGTGATAGCCAAGGTGTCTTCTGTTCTAAACTCAACATGTATTTCTAAGTGAATTGCTTAGGCTACTTTGCATAATCATATGTAAATTGAGTCAGTTAAATACCCACTGAAGTTATCTTGAGATGTAAGATATTTTGCATAACCAAAAATGTTTGTCCATTCCCCAAGGTAGGAGGTGTCACTGGTGTGTAGGAATTCAACCACAAGGACAAACATAACCCATTCTTTTAAAGAATTGTTGGAACTTAATGCAGAGAGCATTTCCTATCAGCCATGAAAAATGATCAGCAGTTAGGGGCAATGCACAGTGGTAACATCTCACACACACACTCCTAAAAATGACAGGCGAGCAATAGGAATAGTGATTGAGTGAAGCCTGCAATTTCCTTTAAAACAACAGCAGCCTAACTGATAGCCCATAGCAGGGCACCATTAAGCAGCACATCTTAGTGAGTTTCAAAAGGGAAGAATTAGACAAATGTAGGAACAAGAAGAATGTCTGCATTGGATAAGCGGCTCTTGGGCTTGAAGGTTAAAACTACCATGAAAAGAACACAATAAAAGGAAGACATAAACAAATAAGAAAAATATCTCCACCTGCCAACACAGGCTCCAAAGGATTAAACAAGCTACTGACTCACTGTATGGGAACAACCTGCTAAGTAGTTTAATAGAACAGACTAGACAACAGGAACAAAGTTTGGCTACTGAGACCAATTTTGGAAATACTAGCAAATCCTTTAGAAGCACCCAACACTGCCATGCTATTAAAACCACTGTGTAGCCATCTTTCCCGAGTGCACTGGTCAGCAAGTGGGTCTGTGCCCTCCTGGTGACTCGTTGTACTGAAGAGCAGTAAGAGACTCGAGAAATCACTCGTTACCCTTCATGAAACAGTTCAAAAGGAAAGTTAAAGTAGAAACCAAAGTCATCAGGGACATTTCTGTTCATTAAAAATTTGTTACAACTTTTTACTCAACAATTTATACTCACTGGGTACCAACTGTATGACACTCTGTGTGAGGTGCTGATGAATTACAACTCATCAAAAGTCTCCCTGCTGAGGGCACTACCTGACCCCAGGAGGAAATGAGGAGTTTACCTCCCATTGGAAGCAAGCTCACTTTCTGCAGCTGGAAGCAGAAGATTCTACTTGCTGGGCAGTTACATGGGAAAAGGAAATCTCTTAGCTGGGAGAACTATGGGAAGCCTGTCATCTTTAGGAAGCAGGGGAGATTTCACAAAGATAATAGTGTAGGGAAAATAAGACAGTGAAAGGTGGTATAAGGGAAGAGGTTACAGAAGGTCCAAGCTCTCACCTCAGGATACTGGTGCCAGAGCCACAGTCAAAGCGGAACTCCACATGGCCCCCCGCCATGGTGACGGACAGGAAGTCCTTGCTGCTTGTGTCATAGCTGTATAGGAGGACACCATCCCCTGAGTCTGGCCGAAATGTGATCTCAAACTCTGTGAAGGAAAGGTAATGGCGGGGCTCCAGGGGCCAGGGCATAGCAGCGTAGGATCTCAGAGACTCTCTGAACTGAGGGACAGTCAAGGTGAAAGCTGAAGAAACAAGCGAGGAATTAGAAGTTCCTGTGTGCTCGGACTGGCTGGCCATGCTGCTCCCCCACCGTCCCAACTGCCCTGAAGCCAAGATGGTGGTGTGATTGAATTCTGGCCAGCAGAATAGGGGGTGGCAGGTCCTATACCATCCCAGGGCTGGCTGAAACTCCCCTTTGCCTTCCCCCACTCTCCCAGCTCACAAGCACAGTGGCTGCAGGAATCGGGCACTGGAAGAGCCATGAGTATGCAGGGGCCTGTTTCCCCGGATGCCTGCATGGAGCAGGAGCCTCTCTCACCAGCGCCACTGCTGACTCGCAGTGGTAGGAACAAGAGTCAGCCTCTTACACTACAAAGCTGCTGAAATAGGAGAAGGAATGGAACTGCACTGGTTCACCCCGATTCAAACACACCCTTCTTGTGACATGAGATTTGAAATTATAATGTTAAACATGTTCCCAGTACGATGTCACTTGTAGAGCAATGTGATTACCATTGTGATCTTAGCCTTAGTCTCGTTTTATTTTTAATTTTGAAATTCTGGAAAAATTAAAGCATATTCAAGCTTGCATTGTTTTCCAAAATCTTTTAAATATTCAGTTATTATTTGGACATGTTAGTATGCACATGTGTGTGTTTGTGTGTGTAAGTATAGTATATGCATATATGTGTACACATGGATTTGTATTTACATAATATGTATACGGTATTGAGAAATGTTACAATTTAGCTGAACACTTCGAGGAAGAAAAAAAAAAAAAAAACAAGAGCACTTTGCCCATCACCTTGTTAATTTCTGTGAGCCCTTTCCTCATCTTTTTTTCTCAAACTGCCAGAAATTACAAAAAGCCTGAGCTTTTGCTGCTTTGAATTCAGTCTGGTATGAACCACACAAACACAGGCTCTCTAGAAGCTACTGGAGGCCCAAAAAGAGCATAACCCTGCTCAGGATTTTAAAGGTGATATATTTTTCATTGGCTTGTAGCTCTGGCGTTCCGAGACATTTCTACCCCTCTCTTTATTGATCCCATAGAAAGACACAGGACTTTGCCTACAGTTCATCAATAAAGTGTTACAACCACGTGAATTAACAGCGAGTAGGAAACACAGTCAACTTGCTTATTTCTCACCATTTTCACAGTGTCGACCTCTGAACCCGAGAGGACACAGGCAGATGTAGGAGTCAGCTCTGACCGCCGTGCAGGTGCCTCCGTTGACACACGAGGCCTCGTCGCAGACCCCGCTGCTGCATTCCCCTGCACAGAACACGACCGACGGAGGCGATTGGCCCGCGCGCCCCTCTGGCTCTGCCAGCAGCTCACGGCCCTGGTCTCTGCTCTGCTGAGCCGCACCTCTGTGCGACGGCAAGTGGAGCCTGCCCCTCATTTTAATGTGCTTCGGGCTTGTGCTTTATGAAGATCCACAGAGACTTTCCCAAACACCATGAACACAATAAATCAAGAAAATAAACTGCGGACAAGTTTATGACCAGCGAGAGGGATGACTGAATTGCCTCTGCTTGAATCCGTCTCTGTTGTTCCTGCAAGACTGAACTTCCATCCCTCCCAAGTCAACAGAGTGTTTATGTTGAGAGCATTCAAATTTGTGGGCCGCAATTAGCTTAAGTGCTGCTGCCATGTTAGTTCGGAGCTGAGATGAGCATGATGCGCGCTGAAGGAGTCCCGCGGCCCTGCGGAAGCTCATCGGCTCACCTGACGGCGGAGCCCTCGGTCCCGGGCAGGGAGGTGACTCTATGGCCCCTCAGTTTTGGAACTCCTACTTCTACTTCCAAAGTGACAGCCTTACTAGGGACAGGCCAAGAGTGAAAAGTGCCGAAAGATTTAACATCACATGGCTCAAAACAATCCCAGAGCAGATGAGATGTTTGCCCTGGTGGTCAAGGATTAGAATTTGACCTTTTCTTCTCAAAAAGGAGATGTAGAAACGCTCATCTGATAATATTATCTGAACTTTTCTACTGGTGTTGCTAAGTCAGCTGACAGGGATAAATTATATGTTACATTGTCCAGCGAGCTCAGGCTACATTTTAAGAAGAGGTCAAGATGACCACAGGACACAGTCAAGGGCTCGGTGCATCTTGTTGCTACCGAGCCGTAGTGCTTGAACTTGGGATCCACATGTCTGCAGAGCACAAGAAGGGCCTAAGCCTCCTAGAGTTCCATGTTAATTGGTTTCCCAGGACTACAGACCTCTGTTTGCCCTGTGCCAGGCAATCCACATGGCCCTCCCAGCACCCTGGGCCATCACTTACCCACATCAGCCCCACTGAGAGCTTTTCCCAGCGGCCAGGGCCTCATGTCAATCCTCTTCCCATTAACAGCCAGTGACTGCACACAGCCTTGGAAGTTTCTGTTTGTCCCCGTGGCTCTGACCAACCAGTAAGTGCTGGGAGCCCCACCAAGATAGAGAGGGGTCCGGAAGGTGATTTTACTGTACTGGCCCTTTAAGAAAGAAGAAAACTTAACCCCACTATGCAAATTGAAAAGCCCAAACAGGACAGATTTTGATGAGTGAAGTGGCTAAAGTATTGGTTACAGTAAAGTGTTTTCTTTCATCCTTATTTGTCTTTAGTTAAGACATGGTCCTGCTGGAAATTGAAATATCAAACTACCATGGAAAACTCAGTGAGCTTCTCCAGGGCTGTGCTTCTGGCAGAGATGATTTTGGAAGGCCTGGAAAGGAGGGGACCGAGTTCAGAGCCCAGACCTGACAGGATGCCTGGCATCCAAAGCAACCATTCTCTTTCCTGTCCTGACCTCAGTGCACTGTGTACCATGGGCAGGTCACAGAGCCATGCTGTCTCCTCAAGGTGGTAATATTAATTTTATATGTTTGTAGACTGACATCCGTCCTTTCTCTTTATAAGGCACCTTTATTTTATATACAGCAAGGAACATGGGGGAGGGATAATTGCCAAACAGAGTGTGTTTGCAATTGTTTGTGGTTGTGAGTTTTTTCTTTTTTCCAAAAGTGTTATGAGAATAAGGCAGGGAAGTTTCTAATCTTAGACAAAACCACAGTCTGGATTGCAGGTTTGAAAGTTATGGGGGCTGAATGTAAGGAAGAAACTTAGGGCACCTTCGGTCATGCTTTTTGTATTTTATTTGGATTAAAGGATTAAGAAAAAGGAGTTGGGGGAAGGAACTTTGCAAGTTCTCAGAAAATGTCCAAGTTGGAAGCTTCTGCCATGTAATCTGTAGCCTATAAACATTTGTTTCCAGCAATTACAAATCTAAGCATGGTTTTATCTTTTCTGATGAACAGGTAAGAATAATTCATAAAGAATAGACTGAATCATACAGTACTGGTATGGGTTTGAAGGATTAATTAAAGCTGTCTGGCCACTGAACATACTGCTTTCATTTGGTGAATTAAGTGCTCTCTTGGCTTGTTTCACCAAGATCCTCCGAGCTCTCGGCTCCATGCACCCCCTTCCGGTCCTGGTCCTTGATCCAGGACCGCAGCAGGAGGCCGGCCACGCCATCCCTTTGCAGGGCACTAAGTGCCTGGGAGAGGCGGGCCGGGAGGGGGCTCTTCAGGGTGACTTCATGACAGTGTTCCAAGCAACAGCCTTAAAGCATGGTCTGTACCATACCCGATGAGGTTACTGCTCAGGTCCCCGGTGCCTGCTTTGCTTGCCTATGCAAAGAAATGAAACGTTTCCTGGAGTTTTTATTCCCCAAGGCGAGCCCCGAACAGTTCAGGGTAACTCTAAGGTATGCTTTACATCCAGGGCTCTCTTATGGGGCCAGGTGAAAGCCAGGCCCTGAAGAACTAGGCCTGAGGTCTCACGCTTGCTGCCCTCTCCTCCTTCTCCTCCTCCTCCTCCTCCCTGTCGGGCCTCTCCGCTCCTTTACCTATCTCCCTGGAGAATAGTTTCTTCACACATCATTTTCACAGGACTCCCTCATCTCAGGTCTGTTTCTGGGGAGCCAACCTTAAAATAGAATTACTGTCTCCCAAGACAGTCTATTAAACATTCCCCATCTGTGGTCCTGCTGCTACAATTCGCTCAGCTAGTGCCAGTAGTACAAAGACAAACTTTGCCCCGAGTACTCATAAAATTACATGCTTTTTGCAATTAATTCTTATATTTATTAAAGTCATAGAGTCTTGGGACAATAGATCACATGAAAACACACAATACAGACTTTCACTGGATCCTTATACATCTTTCTCCCCATGGTTGAGATACATTACTTTAAACATTTTTTAATTGAGTTTATTGGTACATTTTAGGTAGAACTTATGATCCCATTCATGTTTGAGAATTTGGACCAGTACATAATATAGCTTGATTTTATTTTTTCCCACTGTCCTGCCCTCCCTTCAACCTTTCATCCTCCATATGCATAAACTTTGTTTCCATTTTTTCTTCTTAATTTAAATGTTTCCTTTGCCTTCTTTCCTTTCCCCTACTTCCCTTCCCTCTGTATCCTTCCCCTTTAAATATTTTCTTCCTATTCCACAATACCTATTATACCTTTTGGTTCTCATTTACATTTTCAGTTTCTTATACCAGAGAAATGAGTCCATTTTTGAATCCAGCCAAGGACAGAAAACCATCTCCTGGCAGTCTGTCACACCTCTGTGTACCTTTGTATGATTAGCTAAAACTAATAATGGTTTCCCCAAAGTTCTTCCCATTTGGCTTCAGACTTAGGGCCTAGTGAGTAAATCTGTCTTCCTCAAGACTTTTCCTTTGAGTTCTACAATGAAAATGCACCTTACATGCTGTCCTGTCTTTCTGATCCCAACTGAACAATGCTCCCTTCATCAGTTACTGAAGAGATTTCAAATTACCTTCCCATTTGAGTGACCTGCCCTTGAACCTGCTTCGGTTTAGCTACGGCCTTCTTACAATGTCATCACGGAGATGAATTTAGTCCTTTTCTAAGATTAGAGTAACAGTTAGAGCCCCTGGAAGCTCTATGTAGTCACTAGAACAAGCCTGTAACCTCCCCTCTTCGAGATGTTATACCTCTGTTAAAGGAGCCTATACTTTGACTTGCTGTTAGCATGTGCCCCTGTTTGTTAATGTCCTCATTTTAAACCACATGATGTTTTCATAGATGCTGCTTTTAGTATAACTTTTCTATCCTGTCTTTGTGTTAGTATTTTGGATTCTACAAAATTTATTCTTCTTCATTCCTACAGAATTTCATTTTGTCACGTTAGACTTATTCATCTACCATTTAGGCAACTGCGCTTCACACACACTGACTTCCTTCCTTGGCAACACGGGCGTAAGCAAAGTCCTCAGATTCACACTCAGGAGATTTGGACTCTTGCTCCTTTGGAATCACAGGGGTCCAAACTAATGAGATTTCCTTTCTCTTTTGTCTTTGACCATCCAGGCATGGCCCTCTGAATAACATATCAGGCCAGCAAAGAGGAGTGAAGGGCTGGGGCAGAGAGGCAGGTTAACAATGCTCACACGGAGGCTTTCCTGCCCCCCTTTCCCTCAGAGAATAGATACCTGCCTCACTGTAATTACAGGCTCAGTTCCTTGGCAGGTTGCTAATCCAAACTGCTTATTCAAAACACCATTCTAAAGTTACTCAGAGCATAATGAATATGGGAGTGGCTGGGTGATTTGCTGAATGACAAAAGAGTTAAACTATTGAACCAGTTCCTACAGTGACCCTTACCCAGCCCCACCATTGGAGATAAGCAGATTATTCCTGCATATTCAACCAGTGAGTCTCTCAGAGCTATTTTCTAGAGCCACAGGGTTGTCACCCTCCTGCCTTAAAAATCAAACTTGGTGTTTGACACAAATGGTGGGGTCTATTCTTTTGGTCTGGGCCTTCCTTGAACCCTGGTTCTGATGTCCTTATGGAAAGGCATCATGCCCCTGGGCACAAGCTGGCACCTGTGCAGCCAAAGGCAAGGATGCTCACCAGTTCAAGTCCCTCCGCAGCCTCTGGAGGGCAAGACGTGGCAGGAGCCTAGCAGAGCACAGCTGTGCAGCCCCACTATGAAACCGGGCCCTTCTAAGTCCAGCCTGAGTTCAGATCCTGCCCATCTATCTCTGCTATCTACAGTGAGCCCCTCTCCAGATGCTAATGGGGGCAGGGAGGGTGGTGCAGCTTCTACTCACCTGGGACTGGCCGGTCACTGGGGTGTCGTTGTTCAGCTGCAGCAGCCCATTCACCCCGTCTCGGTAGAGCATGACTGTGTACCATGCCCCCAGCTTGACTTTTGCCCCACTTATGATGACGGCAGCCCCAGTTCCACAATTAAACCTGTGGAGAAGGAAAGAGAAAGGAGACTCTAGAGTCAGGGGGCCTATTACATTTCCAGATTCCATGCACAGCTCTTCTAGGATAATGGCCCCTTTCAGAGTCCATCTCTTCTGCTCTGTCTACAAACAGCAGCCATTGTTTAGATGTGTCCCAGAAGAGCCGGATGCCTCTTCACCGGGAGGTTCTCTGTCTCTGTACTCTGCCCACAGAACTTTTAGGAAAGAAAAGTCTTCTTAGCCCTCCTGGCTCTGCAGCTAAGATGATCATGGGCAGTGAAAACCCTCTGTCTCTTTCTCAGAGATGAACAGATGCTTAGAGCAGATTCGAGATGGAGACAAGTAGAATGTGTCATTCTATTCCCAAGGCTCTCCCTGGGGACTTTCCTGCACTCAAGTGACAGGGTCTGTGACATTAATAAAACATAGCAATCCAAGCCTTCATGCTCATCTTGCCAAGCAAGCCAACCCTTCCAACTGTGTGTGGCTGTGCCCCCACACAGGAGAGATTTCCATAGGGGTCCAACTTGGGATTAGAATGGGATAGAATAAAAACATTATTTTATTTCTCCAAACCTATGAACCAGGGGTGCCTGGGAGTCACTATGCCTGACAGATAGAAGTTTGATTCCTTCTGGCCAACTTTCAAATAGTTACACTTCCATAAGCATCCTGACATCACTCCTAGCAATGTGGTGAGATGGGCATTGTCCTCATTAGGACTGGGATTGCTTTCAGCCCACTCTTCATGGCCTCTTTGTCTTAGGATCTCAGTAGATCAGTAATATGGGATGGAATTGGCACTGGAGGTTTCATAGTGGGGCATGTCCACGGAGCCAAGGAGGTGCTACCAGCTTGTACGTGCCATGCTACTGAGTGCCTACCCTATCCTCCACATGCTGGGGCCCCATGAGGTTACAACTACTGCCCCAGTCCTGGTGGCCACCATCAAATTTCCAAGAATCAGATCCTTACCAAAGGACCTTTACTCATTTTCTAGCCCCTCTGGGACACTTCATTGCTTCTCTAGCTTAATCCAAAGTATCTTTATGCTGAAAGAATCCAGAAGACAGTGAAGGTTGGTGCATGCTGAGTGTTTGGCTGGGACAGGTATTACTTTAAGTACTTGTAGAACTGAACTCATTTAATCTTCATGGCCCTATAAGGAAACCCAGGCTTGGATATATCAGGCAGCTGGGAAGTAGCGGAATTAGGATCTTACAATTGTACCATTAAAATGGGCCGAGCTGATGCCACTGGTCCTTCATAGATGGGTGCTGTGTATCCACTAGTCATTCACAGCGGATGCTGTATAACCTCTCACCAAGCCACAAAACTGCCCCTTGTCCAAACACACAAGTTAAAAGTAGCTTGCAAAGTGTGTCAGGAGAGAAAAGCTCAGGGCAGAGGAGGCAAGCCATTGGGTCCACAGTTTTCAGGGAAGGCAAGGACTGGGCTCCTCACTACCCTCCGTGCCTGTCAGCCATGTGTGGCACAGGCAGACTGGTGACACAGTTCCACAAATCAAGCTTCAAAGTTTACCCTGCCATCCTGACACTCCAGTATTAGGTCATCTTCTTTGCACCATTCCTTTACCTACTGGATTCCATCCTGCATGGACTGTACCACACTGTGAAAGTGTAAATATAACACAAACAGAATTTTTAAATCTGAGGGGTTCAAGTAGGATTACCTGAAGTGGAGCGAACGCCTTATGACAGCCAGGGACATGAAATCGCCCCTTCCGTGCTCATTCTCCCCACAGTAGAGCAGCAAGCCATCATCTGCCTCTGCCTGTTGTCACAAAAACAAAAGCCACATAAACAACGGCCACCTCCGCTTCCACAAAGCACCATCTGGAAAGACTCATGAATTCGCAACTTGTGCATTCTCCTGTGCAACCCTATTAACAGTGCAAGAAGCATTTGGGCGCTAATGAATTCCCAGGTACTGTTCATTTCCATTAGGCAAATGCCAGCGAGACAATCAGTATGTGAGGAATGGCAGAGAGGGCATAGGAAGGGGGAGAGAAAGGGAGAACGCCTTGACCAGCTCTTTACTCTGCTTTGTGGCTCTGCTTGCGGAGCCTCCAGGCAGCCGTATGTGAAACCACAGGCACACTGTTGCTTGTGCTCATCAACCTCTGTTCTCACCAAAGAGCTAACTCTATGTTTTTCTTTGTTCTTTGAACTGTTCTTCCTTCTCTCTGGGGACAAAGCACATTTGTGTCTTTCCTTCCACCAGGAGAGCAAGGTGGTAAAATCAGCATAGCTGATGAATGGAGGCTGTCTCAAATGAGGACAGCTCACTCTGGACACTCGGACCCGAAGGGGGTCTTGTTTTCGGACCTCCAATCCTTTTTGGTTCTTTGAAGACACTAAAGAGAATCACATTAACTTGAAATCACTGGCTGAATTCTGGTCTGCCATTGATTCAGACCACAGCACCTCTACTGGGCTCTCACAACAAGCTGGGGGTGTGAGAAATAGTTTCCATTTGTTCAGTTATGGCCATTTCAATGAAGATAAGCACTGCGCTTCTTTTAAAAGGGATGTTGGAATGGAGAATGCATCATCACTTCCAAAGTCCTGGCCTAGGAGGAGCCCTTGCTATGGATGACACTGAGATCCCAACATTTTCCCTGGGAAGCTTGGGGCCAGTCATTTCTATTATTTAGTGACATAAAAAGCCCATTCCCCCCTTTGCTGGGCAATTTGGATGTGGTGAAAGGGCCCAATGTTCTTGCTGTATCCTGGGAATTGGTTGAAGGATGGGCTCCATGCCACATTAACCATTGTTTGCTGTCGTCTGCTTCCTCTTCTTCTGCCTGTCATGGTTTGGGTCTAGATGTTGCCCTACAGCCTTATGTGGTCATGTGTACCTTTTCCAGATGTGGCTGAATCTAGCATGTGTGATGCTGGGATTGAGGGTGCACAATTACTAAACTAGTACACTGATTGGTTTGGCACCACCCTAATCCTGGTAGGCTGCATAAGATAAAAGGGGCAGAAAGATATTGTTGGGGTTCCTTGTTGGTTGTGCTGCCATGAACTATTTCTCCTCTGCAACTTCCCTCTGCCATACGGCACTCTGCTTTGGAGTCAGCCAACTATAGACTGAAACCTCTACAAACTATAAGGCAAATAAATAAACTATTACCCTTTAACTTTGGATGTCATGGATTTGGTCTCAGCAATGAGAGAAAAGTAACTAAGACACCTCTTCTCCCACTTAAGGTGTTAAATTGTCCGACAAGCACTCAACAGACAACCCATCCCTCTTACCCTAAATTCAAGAGTAATTTGAAATGATTGATAGGAGTTCTTCAGAGGCTCAAAAGTGACATAGGAGTGGCCAAAGAACTGGGGATATTGAATAACAATATCTGAAAAGAAAAAAAGACAACATGAAGACTGTTTCTTCAGTTTTGCAGAGCGAAAATTTAAAACACAATCTTACCTGGATACTGTCAAGTGAAAACCTTTGTTAATCTGTTAAACTTTACTATCTTCTTTTCACTGCTTTTCTTTTTGGCAGTACCAGGCATTGAAATGAGGACATTCTCACTGAGCTACATCTGCAGCTCTTTACTGATATTTTTATTGTGAGACAAGAGTCTTGCTCAGTTGCCCAGACAGCAGTTGAACTCACGGTGCTCCTGCTCTGGCTTTCCAGAGTGCTGGGATTGCAGAGGTGCAACTTCACACCCAGTTCCTGTCCCTACCTTTTATACCTACTATTCTCACTCTTGGGAACTTTCAGCTTCTAAAATTTCTAGGAAGAAGCTAGATATTTGGAGGTTGCTATTTGCTTCCCAGAAAAGAGATCAGTGACTTTAAGACTACTACTGTTTGTTTTCTAGCTACACATTTGTATGTGACGCCTTGGAATAATTATTATGCAAAGGTTCCAGCTGCACCTTTTGGTAGTAGTGTGACAATAGTAGCACCTACATCTTGAAGATCTCAAGATGATCCAATGACTATTGCTCCAAAATAGAAGGTAGAAATAGGGCTGCTACCTAATTAGAAGTGATGGAAGTCACTTCACAATTGAATCACCAATACTTAGTCTCAGCAACAAGAGAAGAGTAACTAAGACACCTCTCCTCCCACTTAAGGTGTTAATCACCAACAGGAGGATGAAAGGGCTTGTCTTAGAAAAGGGCTGAGAAGGAGCTACAGGTGGACCGCAGAACTCCTCTCAGACTCTCCCAGAGCCCACTTAGTGCCCCGCTTTTCCCTCCCCAAAGGGCCTACCTTCTGAGCAGCCCTCACCACCTTTGCCCAGGTTGCAGTGGCATCGTGAGCCACCCAAGGTGTAGTCATTGACACAGAAGCTGTCAGCAGAGCACATAGTCTCATTACAAGACATGTCAAAGAGCCGCGATATGATGGCCGTGCTACTCTTCCCCTTCTGGCGTGCTGGAGTGGGCTGAAGGGCTGCTATGGTCCTGGACAGAGGTGCCAGGGTAGGGGCAGGCCTGGAAATAGCCTTCAGGTTAGACTGAGATGGCATCTTGCTTTCCACCAAGAATTTTGTATGCCCTCCTTTGGTAGCAGGAAGTGGTTTAACCTGAAGCCAGAGAAGGAAAAGGATTCAGCATAAACACAGAGCATGGTAACTAGACTACCACATTTGAGATTGCTGCCTGATACTTGAAACCATGGTAACTGTTAATACCTTCAAAAACCCTGGGAGGTAGAAGAGGCAGAAACACTAATCCCAATCTATGGCTGAAGAACTTGAAACTCAGGAGTTTTTAGTACTTTCCTGTATTACTTAAAATCATTGGTAAGAGCCGACATCACACAATTTGTTCTTACTACGTTCTTATATAGAGGCATGGCTCTTTATCAAGGGATCATTCATTGTCTTATGATGCCTGATTTTATAAAATGTCATCGTGTGGGAAATCTAAATTCCTCTTGGCCAGCTTGTGGCTGGTATTTCACATCTACTAATTCATGATCCCCTTGAGCTTTACGTCAGGGGAAACGAAATCACTATGCATCATAAATGTGTACAAATACAAAAAATAAAAGTGGGGAAAAAGCAAATGGAGACCATTTAAATTTTAAGGAAAATGTTCACAGTCCCTTGGCTCAACCGCTTTATCCAGCATGAACACAAATCTGTGGGCTTTAGGAGCAGAGATTACTGTTACCTCCTCAAAGGAAATGCTCAAATTGAGGTTGTCTTTAAAACCATCATCATCCACACTGACTCCCGTGTCGGTGACATAATGTCCGTATCGGCCACTTTCTGTTTCCTCAGACCCTTCACAAAGAAGAGAAGCACACCTGTCACTTTATGTCACCCCTGCACTTTAAAAAAAAAAATGGGTCCTTCATGGGGAGAGTGTTAAACCAAGGCTGGGCTCAAATTTGTGATCCTCTTGCCTCAGCCTCCCAGCAAGAAGTTACCTGAAATAGGATCAATTGAGACTCTTACTCTTTTTCATTGTATATGAAAACTGGTACAATCACTCTGCAAAACACTTAAAAATAATTAGTATTAAGTCAAAACATGCATACCTTTGATCCAGCCATCTTACCCGAACTTATAAAATTCAGAACTCTTGCTTCCTATAAGCAGCCTGAGGTGACCTATGAAAACGGTTCGCTACTCTCTTGACCCAGAAAACCCCATAAAATCATGCAAATCAAGAGGCTCAAATCTTTGTGTTCACATTAAGAATGCCAGTGAAACTGCCTAGGCCATTAAAGGCATGCATTTCTGAAAGGCTACCAAATACCTGAAGGATGTCACGTTACAGAAGCAGTGTGTGCCATTTAGGTTTTACAGTGGTGGAGATGGTAGGTGCACCCAGGCCAAACAGTGGGGCTGGATGCAGGGTCAGTGTCCCAAAAAAGTGCTGTGTTTTTGCTGCACATGCTTAAAAATGCAGAGAGCAATGCTGACCACAAGGGTTTAGATGTTGGTTCTCTGGCCATTGAACATACCCAAGTGAATAAGGCACCCAAGTGCACCACGTATGTACAGAGCTCATAGCTGGATTAACCCACACATGTGCTCCCCCTGCCACATTGAGATGATTCTTACTGAAAAGGAGCAAACTGTTCTTAAACCAGAGGAGGAAGTTGCACAGAAGAAAAGATATCCCAGAAGAGACAAAAACTTATGGCACAGGAGTAAATTCAGCACAAAATAAATTCAAATAAAGTTAAAAAAAAAAAAGCTCTGGGATTTAGCTCAGTGATTCCAGTGTCTGCCTGAAAAGCAAAAGGTTCTGAGTTCAATCCCTTGTACCCTATATCACAATGCCGGATATGGTGGCTCACACCTGTAATCCCAGCACTTGGGAGGCAGAGGTAGGAGGATTGCTGTGAGTCAAGGCTAGCCTGTGCTACATAGTGAGTTCAGGGCCAGCCTGAATTATACAACAGGACCCTGTCTAAAAAAAAAAAAAAAAACAAACCAATCCAGAACTCTTATACATGTGTAGCTATGGGAATGGCAGGCAAAGTTCACAGTATCAGAATTTAGAATAGTAAAAACTAGTCCAAATTTGTGATTAATAGGATAAATAACATCCCAAATGGCCATCAACAGAGAACAGATAAATGCATCATCTACTGTCATACAGTAGAGGAATTTAATAATGAGCATTTAATGCATCAACATGGCTTATTCACACATGATTTCAAGCAAAATATCCAAATTACAAAAGAACATTTCTAGTTTGACACTATTTAAAATTCAACAGCATTTAAAATTTGATTTAAACTCTTAAGTAGGACAACTCAAAACTACCCAGTGGCAGTTAGAAAAGGAACATGAATGTGAGTTGATCGGTCAAAGCCCCAGAGTTCTCTGTAATTCCCTCCTCCTCCTCCTTCCTCCCCTCCTCCTCCTCCTTCTCCTTCTCCTCCTCCCCCTTCTTCTTCCTTCTCCTTCCTCCTCCTTCTTCTTTTTCCTTCCTCCTCCTCTGTCTTCCTCCTCCTCTTCTTCTTCTTCCTCACCTTCCCCTCCCCCTTCCCCCTCTTCCTCTTCCTCTTCCTCTTTTGGCAGAACCTGGAATGAAACTCAGACCTTGCACTTGTAGGTCGCCAAAAACATCGTGCTCGGCTCTCAGCCTGTTGTGCACTGAGGCACAACAGCTCTGCTGAGGCTGCAGTGGGTAACCCCCAGGAGGGGCGGGCCTGCCCCCCACGGTGCTGCTCCATGGCCCCTCCACCGCTTCGGGCTGCGCGTGGGGTTGGGGCGGGTATAGTTCCCAGCTGGAGTGGGCTCATGCTGTTACTGCTCAGGCACAAGAGACTGGCTTTGGAAGGTTCTTGATGCCCCTTCATTATTAGACTAGCGAAAGAGGGAAAGGAAGGGGGATGTTAAAGGTGTGATTAAATTTCGTAAACATATCCTGGAATAAGCTAACCCAAACACCTTTCTCACAAAACAAGACTACCTTCCTTGTCTTAATCTGTAGGAGCTGCTAAAAGAAAAAAAAAAAAAAAGAAGATATCCACCAGGTCGCTTAGAAGTAACAAACATTTCTCCCACAGTTCTGGACGCTGCAAAGCCCAGGGGCAAGATGCCAGCAGTTCGATCTCTGACGAGAGCCCGCTCCCACAATGTCTTCCACAGGTTCTCACACGGAAGAAGAAACAAACAAGCTTCTTCAGTCCTGGTGTCCGGGGTGCTAATCCCACACCCGAGGGCCTTGCCTTCCTGCCTTGACCACTTCTAAGAGGCTGTTCCTCTCACCACCACATTAAAGATGATATTGGGAAGATGTCCAGACTACAGAGCTCCTCTAAGCAGTCCTCCAGCAGACTGGAAATGAAACTGAAGAAAAAAAGAGGGATTTTGTCCCATCAAGGACAAACTTTTTTTTTTTTTTTTTGCTTTTTGAGACAGGGTCTCGCTTTGTAGTTCAGGCTGGCCCTGAGCTCACTATGGTGCCCAGGCAAGCCGCCGTGAACTCAGCAATCCTCCTGTCTCTGCCTCCCCAGTGCTGGGATTACAGGTGTGAGCCACCACGCCCAGCATTGTGGTATGCGGTGTTGATTGTTGGTGGGCGTGTGTCCACGCCCAGCATTATATATGGTTACCGGGGTTCAAACTCAGGTCCTTGCGCTTGAGAGGCAGGCGCCGGAACCACTGAGCTAACCTTCCGGCCCAAGGACAAACTTGATCAGACGTCTTTCCAGGCTGGACAAATACGTCAGCAGATACTATGGAGAGAGATGGAATTAGCTGTTCTTAGATGTTTGAGCACACACTGGTGGAGGCGGCATAACACAGGGAGGTGACATTCCCACCCTTCTACAGAAATTCCTCACAGTTCTACTTCAAACAGGCCACCTGTCAGCTGCAGATTCAAGTATTGTAAAGCCAGATCCATAAACGGAGGCATGTTCTCCAAAGCCATCTGCACACAGTACAGCTGGGTCCAGGTGTCTTCACACAAAAAGAAGGAAGCCTTTGTGGACAGCACCCTTCTCTCACCAGGCTTCATCTCTGCGTTTTCTTATCCTTCTCCTTCTCTCTCTTTTTCTCCAAGTCTCTTTTGCTCTTTCTGTTGCTTCCTCATTCTCCATTTCTGTCTCTCTCTCTCATTTTTTAAAACTGTTGTATTTCAGAGGAGAAAGTACATCTGGTGGTAAAAGAATTATACAGCATGTACATAAAGAAAATTGGTTTTTATCTTTAGTAGGTTGGTCTCTACCTCCAGGTTGCTGTCCTGTTCATAATCTTGAGATTCTTGTATATATTCTCATCAATGTCAAGATTCTCTTATTCTTCACCATAAAGAACAATATCAGGAAAAACTCCTCCAGGGTCTCTACTGCCTACAAAAGAAATTCTAGGCTCTTTGGTCAAGAGTTCAAGAATATCAGTTATAATGGCTCATTTTTTCTGCTTTTCCTATTAACATTTTAAAAATTGAAATCTACCTCCTTTCCCCTACTTATCAGGTGATAGTGTGTGCTTAACATAGTACATTTATAATCCTCTTGATAAGTTTGATTAATCTCATTTTGTAGATTACTAAAGTGAAGATAAAGGAGGCTAAGTAAGTTGCCTAAATTTAAGGGCTTTGTAACTGCCTCAGCCTAGCTCAAATCCAAAGTCTCTGCTTAACTCCAATGGGAAAGTAGAAAGAACATAGAATATAAAAAATTAATTTAAATTGATTATTTTCAGGAGTTTTTTATACATTATTTCTATTAATCCTCACGAAAAGCTTAGGAAATTGGTAGTCTCATTCTCTTTTTACCAGGTAGAGATAATAACTCAGAGGGACTGAATAATTTGCTCACAGGCATATAGTAGTGAGTGGCAAGGCTAGAATCTATCCCTGTTCTCTCCTTTCTTTTTTTTTTTTTATTATGTTACATCATCTAACTCCAAAAATTTTCAGCTTCTTGTTTCCCCTTTCAAAAGTCACATTATACCCAAATTGGTCTGCCAGTCATCTCCTAAAAACATTTTATAATTTTATATTTCCTTTCTTCCTTTCCTTTTTTGTGGGAGGAGTGGGTGTGTTCTGGGATTGAGCCCAAGGTGTTGACATGCTAGGCAAGTGTTCTACCCCTAAGCTACATCCCACCCATACCTTGTATTTGGTTAATGATCTCTACTTTGCTACTGTGGCCCTGCCCCTATCTCTTCCACATAGCCTGCCCAACCTTCCAATTAACATACAATCCGTGGAGCCAGAATAGCAAGGGCCTCATCGTGAAACCCATATCAAGTGATATTTTAGAAAATATCAGACTCTTCTGAGAAAAATAATTCTACAAAACGCAGAACCACCAAGACCTGTAGCACATTCTTTCTTCTCCTGGACAGTGCTATCTGCCCTGGAGATTTGCGCATTATCTTGACTTCAGAGTAAATTTTTCATAGCTTAATGAAATTGACAAGTGTTTAGAATGATAAGTACATCTCCTGGACTCCCTAGCTTAGAATGCTGCCCTATGTCTCCCAACACAGGAACCAAATGAGGGCAAGAACCAGACTTTAAGACTTGAGATCCCTCCCCCTTCTCCCAAGCAACTGAGACTTTGGTGTGTGCTCACCAAGCAAGACCCCTCACCAAGCAGGCAGAGGGGACATCTCAACAATGCTGCATTATAGTGAAACCCTGTTTCTGTCCCATCCTGACCCAGCTGGCTATGTCTATCTACCTGCGGGAGTATCTGGAGAAGAATCCTTACACAGTGGGACTCTGTCTCCAAAACCAATTACATTCTCCCAAAACTATGCCAGTTCTGTGCCCTTTCCAATTTCAGAGCCAGAAGTTTGGAGCTGAAAGAAGTGTTAAGTATCATCCTAAACATCCAGTGCCTATTTACAAATGTAGAAACTGGGGGTACAGAAGTAAAGTGACTGAAAACCACCATCATATATATCATTAAAAGAAGATTCCAGATTAGAATGAGATCATATGACACATACGGCAATACCCCAAATACTCTGCTTACACATTTTTTTGGAATTAAGTGCTGTAAATAACTTAAATGTTATGTTCAGAACAATCTAGAACATAGACAAGAGGGGGCTGGAGTCTAGGGGGCCAATATCCTTTACTGCCCTTTCATCTTCCCTTGCAAGTTCTCTGTCCCGAAGGAAATTCTTCAAAGTAAAGGAAACAATACCACGATGTGGATGAAAATGATTTTGAATCTTCTGCTTGTTTCCATAAGTAAAAAAAGTCATATATTATCAAACAGAAAAAGTTCCCTGGTCTTTGTAAAACTGTTTTTGTTTTGACACTTTATTTAGTACATTTCTTTGAAACCAGATGTTATACCTTGCTTGAGAAAATAAGCAGATGAAATAAGAGTGAGAAAAGAAACATAGAACTATAAGGGTGTAGAATAAAAGAAATCGAAACTTTTGTAGAAAAATCTCAGAGATAAGTGTGTGATCAGCCTACTTTGCAGAGGAATAAACTAAGGTTCAGAACCCATGTGACTGGCCAGAAAGTCAATTCATCCATGGAAAGAGGAGCTGATCAAGAATTTTAGACCTTTGATCCCACACTGCAGGCTCTTTGCAGTATCTCAAGGTTCCTGTCCCTCATCATAACCCAGGTTAATAGCCATTTCCCATTTTTAATAAAATGAAGTGACCGGAAACAGGACCAAGCACAGCATGAGTCAAGGTATCCTAGAATGAGAGCTCACTGACGGCCCGGCCACCCTGAAGCTCACACCCGTGGCTTATATAAAGGTTTTGCCAACACTCATTTGTTTTAGGTGAACACTGAGTGTACAGTCCATGCCAGTGATAAGAATTCTCCCAGTAGCCTGAGGTTATTGTAATTAAAGTGCAAGACTTATCTCTTTCTACTTGGCACTTGGTTAATTAGGAAGAGAGAATATTAAAAAGAAGACATTTATTAGAACCAGAATAGTATAACCACAGACTGAATACAAAACAAGTTCAGGAGTTAACTCCTTATAAGAAAAACTGATAAAAAAATGAAATTTCTCTTGGTAGATAAAATGATGCCCTTTATTTTATAAAAACCTGTATTTGTTGTTCTCATGAAGGCATCATAAAGTTTTCTATGAGTTGTGTATGTCTCTGATGAATCACCATGATATAGTTGAAAATATTTTTGCGTAGAACCCAAATAATTGTGAGAGGCATGCAAATGGCTCTGAAAAAAATGGTTCTGTGATCCTGAGCACATCACTTAATCTTGTTGGGTTTCATGTTTTCTCAAAAAAGTAAGGAAAGGGATTAAGTTCTGCGCCTGTGAAATCCTTTCCAGCACTAACATACTGTGACCCCAGAACTCACACAGTTGAGTTATACACACTGCAAGCATCTGTGGCATTAGACCTGGGTTGAAAAAGAAACAACTAGAGAATTTTACTTACATGAATGAAACAGAAAGAAGTTAGTTTAGCAGAGAGATGGCATGCTTTGGGCTTTATACCTCTGTATTGAGTATTCTAGGCCTTCTAGAAGATGCAGTGAGTCATTTATCAGAATCCATCTTCATTCAATAGGGCCAGGTTATATCCCTTCTTAATAGCAATGATGTGGAAGGGGCATTTATTCCCTACTCCTGAAGAGAGGCACTCTAGATAGTTGGATTCCTCTCTAAACCCTTTTCCTACCTATAGAGGTAGAGACAGTGCTCAGGGAGCTGGTGGAAGCATCTGTCCATGTTTCTGAACAGAAGGAAAGTGAACTACTCAAAGATCTGGGGAGGGGAAGGAGGCATTTAGAACAAATATGGTCCATATTGCTTTCCATCTCCCCAAGATCCTGTGGGGCTTGGCCTTGCCAATTGGAGCCTTATGTCATACTAGTTTTTTCCTTCTCATCCAGCTACAACCACATTGGTTCTTTCAAATTTTTAGACATGTCATGCTTTCTTCCGCCTCAGGACCTTTGCACATTTTGGTGCATGCACGTCCTTGGAAATCTCATGTGATCCTTTCATCTTTTAAACTGTTTAATATCTCTGCTCAAAACTGCTGTTTTAGGGATGTTTTCCTGTTTGTAATTACATGTTTATTTGCATGATGATTTCACAAATGAGACTGTCCCACTAGATTATGAAATCCTCAAGGACAGGAATACAGTTTATTTTGCTTTCCAATTATACCACCACAACCTCACTCACTCTGGGCACTCAGTTGAAACTTATAAAATGCATGAGAAAACAGTGAAGTTATTAACTAGATTAAACATAATTCAGACATATGACAGCAGCATTCATCTGGTTCTGAGCAGGGGATCCAGGTATAGGAGGAAGCTTACGGAGTACGAAGGCTATTGGTAATCTTTGCTAGGGTCTTCAGGAAATCATACTGCAGAGTTGCCTGGGAGGCACCCATTCCCCAAGACTCCAATATCCCAAGGGCCCCTTTCCACCGAGTTGCTCTGGTGTGGGCTCTCTGATTTCACTGAAGTCATCCCTGCCTCTCTGCCTCCCCCCAACTTCCCACCCCAAGAAATGAGTGAATAGGATCAGGGTCTGAACCTGAGACAAGTGTATCCAGAGCAAACACTCTCAAGGGCCGTGGTGTGAAAGTCCCTGCTTCCCCTGGAAGGCCTGGCAGGTATCCCACCTCCTTCGCCTGTGTTGTAGACCCTTACAGAAGCTAAATACTGTGTTAAAGTTCATGGGGGTGTCACAGGATACACTGGGTCACTAAGATGCAAACAGAAGTCTCTTGGCACCTTCCCTCATTTCTACATTTTCTTGGTCAGTAAGGTGGTCGTGAAGTTTGGAGCCACAACAGCCAATGCATTGCTAACCAAAACAGATATTGGCCAGTGAGACTTTCTCCTGGAACCATTACAAGTCTGCGAGTCACCTGGAGCCCAGCCAGGCTCCTGGGACCTCTGGTTGAGGCTTCAGGTTCTGCATGAAGGAGGTCCACTCAGCATCAGCTTCCGCAGGCCAGGGCCCACAGGCTCTGGTGGGACAAACCAAGTTTCCTTTGCACCTCCCTTTCTGCCAAACAGTCCACTCAAGTCATTTCCTTCCACCTGAGCTTTCCCCAGGAGTCCCGGGGTGTTTCTACACCACGGATGGGAGTACCAGAAGACGACTCCGAGGCTGCCACAGGCAGCTCATTCCGTTTCACAAAACTCTTGCTTGGCCATTGCCCAAGGATGGCACCCTAAGTACCAAGTGGCTTTCTCAAGGCTACTCCGAGTGCTTTATCTTTAAGCATGTGCACTCACAGGAGGTGCTAAGGCGCAGAACCCCTGTGGCGTGTGGCCTTTGGAAGAACAAGAAATAGTCAGCCAAGCACAAGCCTCTGAGTCCTTCTCTCCCAGCCCCCTAGTCTTCCTTTGTAAGGAGAATGGGGCCATGCAAAGATAAGCGACTGTCCAGAAGCCAGGCTGGTTCAGCTGCTTCATTGCCACTTGCTGATGAAAGGCCACATAGACAGAGCGTATGTGCGACACAGCAGGAAACCCTAAGGCTGTATTTTCATCAAGGTGTCCTGGAAATTTTAGGTTTGGAATCTTGGTAACTTTAGAGAGTAATGAATAATAATTTACTGACAAGCCTTTATGGCAATATTTCAGGACTGGAGGCAGAGAGAGAGTATAAAATTTAAAACAGACAATTGTGATGTGTATATATAATATACCAATCAAATATACCAATTAAAAAATTTCTAAATGGCTGACCTTAGGAATTCAGCATCAGGTATATACCACATAATCACTATGCATTTGCTAAATAAATCAGTGAATCAATGAGAGAATGAATGAATGTTCTCAAAGAGCCAAATCTCCTTGTCAGGTGTTTTTATATACAATAAATGTAACATATATGTTTGTTGGAAGATCCAAGTTTTAATCAGTAGATACTTTAAGTGACCGGTCAGCCATTCAGTTTCACTGGTACCAACTGTCAATGGACCGTTAACGGAAGAAGAGTATTCTCCATGGTGCCAGGAAATGATCTTGCTCTCTCTCCTCATCTTCCCTCTGTTCTTGCATTTTCCCTCCCTCCTTCTCTTTCTCTCCCTCCCCCTTTCTTTTCCTCCCTCTCCCTTTCTGTCCCACTCCTCCCCTAGCTCCCTCCCTCTCTTCCTCCTTCCACCTTCATGAAGTGAGCGGCCCCCTTTGCTATTCTTTGTACTGTCACAGGCCCAAAGCAGCATAGCCAAGAAACTATGGATGGAAACTACTGAATCCGTGACCCCAGATAGATGTCTGGGATATTTGCCACAGTTGGTGCCAGCAAACAGTGGAAGATAGATCTTATAGTGGAGAGAAGGATAATCAATAGGCACTTGAAATAAATAGTATAGTCTCCCTTGGATCACTGCAAGAGAGAGTTCAGTTCACATCTTACATTTGGAAAATAGGAACTAGAACAGGGAGTCTGTGGTGTTAAAGCAGGGAGCTGCCGCTCTTCGGGGACTCACAATCTCGGAGGGAGAGAAACACTCACACTAGCACACCTGCTCTGACCAGTAAGAGGATTGATGTTTGATAGGGGGGACCATGAGCTTCCTGGGAACTTGCGGTCGTCCTGAAAGTGCCTTCACATCTGGACACCAACTGCGTTCTGGTCTCTTTTAGATATTCACATGGGCACCTTAGTCAAACAGACTCCTCCACCTTCCTACCTATCCTTAGTCCTTGGAGACAACATGCACTAAGACGAAATAATGGCCAAAACAGAACTCTATCTTTGATTAAATGATTGTTCAAAATTAAAAGTAAAACAAAACATGATCATAAAGCCTCAGAAAGTTTATCACTAACAGATTTAAGATTTATTGAAAAATATATTTTAAGAAGAAAGAAGAATATGGTGCAGAGCAGTGAGTGAAGACATCGATAAATCTAAATAAGCATCACGGATTTCAAAAGTTTGAATATGTGGCTACCAAATAAGGTGGA
>PVIC010018199.1:0-31868 GCA_004025085.1 Thryonomys swinderianus
CTCCTCTCCTCTCCTCTCCTCTCCTTTCCTTTCCTTTCCTTTCCTTTTTCCTTTCCTTCCTTTCTTTCTTTTGTACATGTGTATACATATACATTCCTTGTGTAGAGTTGGTACCTTTGCATAACACATCTTCTGTTTCTCACCTTTCCCTTTCTCCTGACCACTCTCACCATCTCTTGATCTCCTTTCCCTTTGAGAAATATATAACTCTATTTTCTATCATCTCTTTTAATTTGCTCTTTATTTATACTTTGAGTTTCTCATACAAAAGATACCATGCAATATTTAAGTTTATGTAGCTGATTAACTCATTTGACATTATGGTTTTAAAGTGCATCTGTTTTCCTATGAGTGAGTGAAGTTTATCTCTATAGTGGAAGTTTATCTCATTTTGTGTGTGAACATCACATTTAAAAAAAATCTATCCACATGTTGATAGTACTGTATTTGTCAGCTTTGCGGTGCTATTATAAAATTCACGAGGTGATCTTCATAAAATTTATTTAGTTCTTTGTTTTGGACATCCAAGTACAAGGTTCAGGTGCCCCATGATTTGGGCAAAGGCAAAGGCAGCGCATCATGATAGGGACAAATGCTTAAACCACAAGCCAGGCAGCAGAGGGAGAGAAAATTAGCTGGGATCTGACAGTGTCCTTTAAGGGCATATTCTCAATGATCTAAGAATGAAATATTTACATGTGGGGTTTTGTGGGGCACATCCAATCCATAACAAGCATCTGCTTGGCTCTGGTAAGAATCTCATGCTACTTTAACTCATGGCAGAAAGTGAAAAGAGCAAGAGGGCATGTATGGAAGAGAAGCAAGAGAAATCCTGAGGGAACTGGACTCGCTTTATGGCCATCTGCTCTTGTGGCAACCCATTCTGAGGCAGTGTCCCCCAACCCAGAACCCCTTTACATTGGTAATGTATTTTCCATCTTAGTTTTGGCATGACTAAAAAAAAAAAGCCAGGCTCAAACCATGGTAGGAGAAAAACATGACCGTAAGGAGATTTGTTAGGTGAGGAGATAGAATAAACTAAAGTGAAGACCTGGTAACACAGAGCAGTAGATGGATTTGAGAGACATTTGGGAGGGAGAATTATTATCTGACTTGTTAATTGTAAATTATGTAACATGTAAGAAAAAGATGTAAACAATTCCTTTCAGGTTTCTGGCTGGAAATATGTATGGATCAAGGAGGGAGCAATTTGCTGAGGCAAGGGAGAAAGAGAGACAAGTTTGGGGGTGTAGACTCTCTCAAACCACTATGATGCTTTCACCAAATACCATAGGGTGGCTGATAAGCAACAGAAGTGCCTTTTTCACAGCTCTGGAGATTAGAAATGCAAAATTAGAATGCAAGTATAGTTGAGTTCTAATGAGATCTCCTTCTAGGATGGAGATGGCTGACTTATTTTAATATAGTAAACAAAGGAACACCTGGGTATCTCAGGTTTTATTTTTTTAAATAAAGATGCCAATCCTATTCATGAGGCCCCATTCTCATGCTCAGAACCCTTGCTCAGAACCATGCTCAAAGACCCTACTTTAGAACACAATGAGAATCAGAATTCAAAGTAGAACTTTGGGGAAACACAAATGTGCAGTCGATAACAGAAAGCATAAATTCACTCTATGCATGTTGAGATTCAAATATCTTTAAATCATCTAAGTGAAAATATCAAGCAAATATTTTTGTATACATGAATATGATTTTGGAAGCCATTAATGTCTAAAGGCATTCAAATCAAGTCTAAGTTCTCCCTGTGACCAATTCTACTTCTTTTCTTCCGGTTTCATCCTGAGAGCACTTTCTTACAGACATCCTATATTCAAAGCTTCTAGGTTTTTTGGGGGGGAAACTTTTCATTCAATTGCTTTATTTTACCACAGGAAATTGATTAAAAGAAACAGAATAATGGAGTATTTAATAGGAAAATAGTCTCCTGGATAAGTTTCTTATGAATGAGAAACAGACCATAAGATGAGAGGTGAGAGAGAGAGAGGGGAGAGAAGGTACATGAAAAGAATTAAGATATGTTATGTAGATGTACCAACTCCTCACAATGAATGTAATTATTATGTCCTGAAAATGTGCTAATAAAAACCAAAAGGAGAAAATAGCCAAAATGAAAAAAGTCTTTTGGAATCTGTCTTTTTGTTTTTGTTGTTAGCACATTTGCAGTAATAATGATTATAATATTCACCATGAGGAGTTTGATTCATATATATCCCTTCCTTTCCTTTCTCTCCCAGCTGCATTTTAATTTGTCCTTCATCTTTCCCCCTCTGTTTATTTTTCCTCCTATTATGTACCTTTTAGTTTGCTCTTTATTTGTATTTTTGGTTTTCCACATAAGAGAAGCCATGCAATATTTAAGCTATGCAGTGTATCTGATTAATTTCACTTAACATTGTGGTCTCAAGGCTCATCCATTTTCCTCTAAATGACTCAAGTTTTTCTTTATGATGAGGTAGTACGTCACTCTGTATAGGTGGCCCATTTTTTTTAATCCATTCATCTCTTGATGGATGTTTAAGCTGTTTCTAAGACTTAGCTGTTTTAATTGTGATGTATAAACATTAGTATGCATGTATCGTTATAATATGTTTTTAACTTTGTTTGAAAGATACAAAAGGGTGAGTAGATGAGTCAAATGAAATTTTTAGTTTCAGTTTTTTAGAAATCTTCATACTGATTTTCATAGTAGTTGTACTGGCTTACATTCCCACCAACAATGCAGAAAGGTTTGTTTTCTCCCACAGCTTTGCCAGCATTTGTTATCTCATTTCTTGATGATAGCCATTCTTTCTAGAATGGAATCTCAATGTTATTTTGATTTTGATTTGTCTAGTGGTCCAGGATGTTTTGCAATTGTGGGTCTCTTCTGGTTCCATATGAATTTTAGGATAGTTTTCTTTAGTTCATTGAATGTTGTTAGTATTTTCATTAGGATTGCATTAAATTTATATATGTTTTGGGAGTATAACCATTTTGACAATATTTGTTCTGTTCAAGAACAGGACATCTTTCTATTTTCTGATGTCTTCTTCCATCTCTTTTGAGTATCGTAGTTTCACTTCTTTGGTTTGGTTGAGTCCTAGGTATTTATTTTTTCCTCATACTATTGTTAATGGGATTGTTTTTCTAATTTATCATTGTGTTCATTATTGGTATGTATGAATGTTATAGATTTATGTGTATTAACTTTGCATCCTGCTACGTTGCTGAAATTGGTTATTAATTCTAAGATATGTAAACTGTCAAAACCTGAAAGATAGGCAGTAACTACTGTGAAAAATTATATTACCATAAAGTGGAAAATCTTGAAGAAATGGACAGATTCCTAGACTTATACAAATTATTAAAACTAAACCAAGAATAAAGTGTTAAAACATCCAATAACAAGCAACGAAATTGAGAGAGTAATAAAAATTAACCAAATCAAGGAGGCCCAGCACCTGGTGGATCCATTGCTGAATTCTACAAAACTCTAAGAACATTATATCACCAGTACTCCTCAGACTTCAGTGAAATTGAAAAAGGAAGGAGTACTTCCAAACTAATTTCTGGAAGCCAGAATCACTATAATTCCCAGACTAGATGAAGACCTCCAGAGAAAAAGAAAATTATAGGCCAGTCCCCTTAATGAATATAGATACAAAATCTTCAGAATGGTGTTCACAAATAGAATGCATCACACCATCAAAAGAATTACACATCATGACTGAGTAGATTCCATCCCAGGGTTATAAGGATGGTTCAACATATGCAAATCAATAAATGTAATACATCACATAAATAGAATCAAGGAAAAAATTGATATGTTTGTATCAATGGATGCAGAAAAAACTTGTAACAACTAACACCCTTTCATGATAAAAACCCCAACAAAAATAGGGATAGAAGGATTTTAATATAATTAAAACCATTTATGACAAACCAATACCAAATATCATATCAAGTAAGGAAAAAGCTTTCCTTCTAAAATCAAGAATAAGACAAGGATGACCACTACTACCACATCTGTTCAACATAGTATTCAAAATACTAGAGAAATCAAGCAAGAGAAAGAAATAAAAGAGATACATAGAGGATAGAGACAAGTCAGATGATAATTATTTGGAATGCTTTTTAAATTACATCAATTTCTAGGCAAAATTCCAAAAACTTTCTTAAAAAGCCTTTATTCCTATCAACTCATATCTTTCTAAGTGGATTCCTAAGCCTTAATTGGAAGAATGTTTTGTAAGTCATCTTACTTGTATTAAGTTGATATCAATTTTCACCCCTAAGGCTTGCCTCCTTTTTAAAGAGAATTTCCTGATTCATCTTTTTCTCTTCAGCTAGAAGAGAAATTTTGATTGGCCTTTCTGCCACTCGTCTGCATGTGTATTGTCCTTTCTTCTTTTAAATCAAAAGTAGGTAATGCTTCCTTTCCTTTTAAGAAGAAAGAGAATCTCATGCTTTTCATAGCCTTTTGACTTCTTTTATTTGAAATTTAAATATAGAGTTTCTAGCAATAGTGTTAGCATAGCTTCTTTTTATGCTTGCCTCTGGGAGGTTCTCAGAACAAATTTCTAAAAAGCTTATATTCCTATCAGACCATTAAATTTTGAATAACATCCTTAAACTGACAATGTAACAAGATTTATACTGAGATATTTAAAAGGTTTTTGTCATCTCTTTCATTTGATATATGCTTATTTATGGAAACAAAACACTAAATGTTAAGATGCAATAAAAACTGGTCCCAGAACTATCTTAGATCTTTTGAAACATTTACATATAATAATTATTTTTAGATAAAGCATCATTTGAGAACTTCTGGAGGAAACCTCACGTTGTATGTACTTTTTTTTCCCCCAATTTTGACAGTGATGTCTTAGGAAATGAATCATCAGTGAAAAGTAAGACTAGAATTTCATTTTTGAGGTTTGACTGATAAATATAGAAGGAGAGGGAGAAAAATGAGAAATAAATGTGTGCTGAATATCTTATTTTATATGAGAGATCAACATTTTTCTATTACTGAAACTGGAAAATGAATATTATCAATTATGGTTTTGATACATTACATTTTAAATCGGCATCAATAAATATTCTGTGTACCTTCTAAATTATTTGAGAAAAAATATATATAGAAAAAATTAAAACAAAGAATAAGGAATCTGAGAAATTATAAGATAATATATGCTATTATAAGAGTTAATTTAAGGGATTAAATTCTTATATTAAAATGATTACTTATATGACCAGTTATGAACAAATCCTGAGTATACCCTGCTGTTCTCCTGCTAAGAATACACTCAAAGGAATTAAAAGAATCATATTGTAAAGACATATGTACAGCCATGTTCATAGCAGCTCAGTTTGTGATAGCCCAATCCTGTACACAACCCACATGCCCACCAATTGGAGACTGGATAAAGAAGATGTGGGTTTTTAAAAATATATATAAAATGGAGTATTACTCTGCCATAAAGAGTGACAAGTTTCATTCATTTATGTGCAAATGGATACACCTTGAGGACACACTAATAAGTGAAATAGATCCCAGATATGTAAATACCATATCTTTTCTCTGGTATGAGAACCTGTAGATGTAAATGAGTTCTAGAATGTATGATAGATTTTATAAAATAAGAAATATTCAAAGGGAATGTGGTAGGAAAACGTAATGAGGGGAAAGAATAAGTATGATGTGGAAAGAAAAATAGCATGTATATAAGGGGTGGGGGTTATGGGTAGGTAGGGATATGGGTAAAAATGAGCATTAACTCGTATCATATACTGGTACAAATTCCCCAATGTTGAGTGTGATTGTGAGCTGTATATAAAATGTACCAATAAATAATTCAATTTTTAAAAAAAGAATTCAATTTTTAAAAAGTGAGAAGAGCAAGTACAAGCCATATAAATAAGGGCTTGTAATTGTATTTTAGATAAAGAGGAATTAAAGTCACAAAATACAAAATGGGACAAACAGGTCATTGTGCATCCATAAGAGCAAAATTCATGGGAAAATATGACACCATAAAACTTGTGTGAAAAATACTTAATGCAAGAAGAAATTTCACAACAATAATGTAAAAATTTAAATACTCTTCCTTCTCTTGACAGATCATGCAAGTAAAAACTAAGGGCATGGAAAATTAAATAAGTAACAGGTATGATTTAATAGCTATGCACAAAAATTTGCGTTTACAAAAGACTTAACTTCTTATACCCTCAGAATTTTGACAGAAATAGTTCACATGTTAGGGTACAAAGAAAATGTACAGTCCCCCAAAGCATAAAATGTATAAATCAGTCTCTTAGACTACTTGTAGTAAAACTAGAAACTATCTACAAATGCTATACATTATCCGGACAATAAAAACCAAGCTTTTAAGAATTAAAACAAAACCAAATTTTTACCAAACAACTCTTGCATCAGAGAGAAGCAAGTCTTCATTTATGAAATACTTAAAGAATTATCATGAAAAAGCAATAATCAGATAAACAATAACATCACCTTTTTCATTATCAAATAGGAAGGAGGCTAATCAATAAACTGACCCCCCATGTTAGAGAGCAAAATGACATAAACCTTAATTGACAGTAAGTAAATATTTGCTTTTACACTTACAGGTATTGTTCTAAGAAACTTACATATGTAATTTAGCTCATCTAGTTCTCATAATGATTCAACAAGTGCTAATAAAATGTTTCATTTACAATAAGGGAGTTGAAGGTCTGGGGATTTAGCTCAAATGGTACCGCACCAACCTTGGATGCACAAGGGCCCGAGTTCGATCCTCAATACTGAAAAAAAAATCCAATACAATAAGGGAGTTGGGGCACAGAGAGATTCAATTATGCTTAATCATAAATACAGTATATATCAAAGAATTTAACCCCAGATAGTCTGGTTCTAGAGAATCTATCTTTTAATCCCATACTATACTCAAAATTGTTAAGCAGCATGGTTTCAAACTCAGAAAACAGTATGAGTCTAAAATTCTAAAGGCAAATAACACATATGATACTATACTAAAATAAAATAGTCTAAACATATTTCTTATAAATTGTTGATGGTGAATGTCACCTAGGAATGTCAGATAAATGTGTGTTCTTAGGCTAGGGGTAAATTGATAAAGTTTAAATCCCTCAGCCAGCCCAATGGTAGATAGGTGACTGTTGCTTAAAGTGTACAACACTCCTTTCTACTTTTTAGAAATATTCCCTTTGTTTCTTCAAAGAAATGCTCTTTTCTGCTTCACCCATGTGGTATCAAAGAGGTTATCTTCTTATAAATTTCATTTTCCTTGTTAGAAGTGAGCCTGGATACTACTTGGCCAATCAGAGCCCTTCCTCAGGAGTTTTAAACTTAGCATCTTGAGAACGAAAGTCTGAAATTCATCTTTGGTGTGATGGAGAAATTTATCCTGGCAGTACTTCTGCTGAGAACACCTAAAATTCTGGTTAAAAATCTTAAAAAATAGCTGATGGAAACAATGAGACACAACTACTATGTTAGCTTTCTGTCCCTGTAATAAAATAATTTAAATAATTTATGAAAAGAAAAGTTTTGGGTCACAGTTTTGGAAGTCCCAGTGCATGAGCAGTGTGCCCTATTCCCTTGGGTGTATTATGAGGTAACATCAGGGAGTGTGAGTCCATGGCAGAGCAAAACTGCTCACCCAACAGCTATGAAGAAGAGAAAGGGGCAGGGGCTGGAATCCTGCAGCTCCCTTCAGGGGCATACTCCTGATCACTTAAGCGTCTCCTCATATAAACCCATTTCTCAAAGGTTCCACCTACCAACTGGACATAGCTATGGGCCAAGCCAACACACAGACTCTTGAAGAGAAGCTTCAACATCTAAACTGTAGCAAGTTGTGAATGGTTTGAGAACTAGAACCTTGCTGGTAGATTAACATTCTCATATCTGACACCATCATCCATATATTTTATGTGTTGCCTTCATGAATAAAGTTGAGATGTAGGTAAAGTATACCTTTAAAACATGTCTTTCTCTCTAATGCTTGTATTTCTTTGCTTATAAAAATGAATTTAGGAATCTGATGGACTTCTTTAGCCAATGCCATCATCATAGGGTATCCTCCATGACAAAATAGCTGATAATTTTGAATATCCTTTAATATAATTATTTACTATTTCATTATCCTCTTTGATGGAGCATCTGCTCGTTTTTGCTCACTTTTTAACTGTTTGTTTTCTTATTTTTGATAAATACTATGAGAGTTATTTTTAAATTCTAGATATAAGCCTTTTGTCAGTCGCATGATATGTAAATATTTTCTTCTAGTTCATAGCCTGTCTTGATTCTCCCAACAATATCTTTGGCAAATAAAAATTTTAGTGAACTCTAATTTATCAATCTTATTTTTTTGTACATTGTGCTTTTGTTGTCAAATGTATGATGTTTTATAAATGTTTTATAGATTTTTATCTATGTATAAGACATGAGGTGTAGGTCATGGTTCATTATTTCAACGGTATTTTTTGAAAAGATTATGTTTTTCTCCATTGAGTTATATTTGGACCTTTGTCAAAAATATTTTCTATTAATCTCTAAATCTACATTGTCCATAGAATATTGTGTAAAATACTGTAGCTTTATATTAAATTTTAAAAAGGGATATGTGATTTTTCTAATATATTTCTTTTGAAAATGTTTTGTTATTCTAGTTCCTTGCATTCCCCTGTAAATTGTAGAATGATTTTATCTACAAAAGTAACTGCTGAAAATTAGAATTGAAAATTTATCCATAAATCCATTTTTAGAGAACTGACATGACTATGTTAAGTGTGCAAACTATGGGTTGGTACATCTTCAGTGAGGTCTCTGAGATCTCTTAAAAGCATTTTATAGTTTTTGTTGTAAAGATTATGCTTTTTCTATATTTATACCAAGTTTTCTTAGTTTTAGAGATACTATAAATGGCACTTAAAATATTTTGGTTTCTGTTTATTACTAGTATATAGAAATGTATATAATCTTGTATCTAATCATATAATGTATATAATCATGTATGTATGACTTTGCTAAACTCATATAAATTCTGAGAATTAAAAGAATAGTTTTCTATGTAAACAATTATGATGTCTGAGAAAAGGGATAGTTTTATTTCTTTCCTTTCAATCTATGTTTCATCTTCTTCTTGCTTCACTGCATGGCTGGGAATTAGATGTATGATGGTGAATAGGTGTAGTGAGAGCATGAACACACTTGGCTTATTCCAGTGTTAGGGTGAAGGCATTAACTATTTCATCATCAAGTATGACATTAATTTTTTATAATGGCCCTTTTTAGGTTGAAGATATTTTCTCTTATTCCAAGTTTTCTAAGAATTTTATTATAAATGGATGGTAAATTTAATTACATGATTTTCCTCTGTCAATTGCCCTGCTATGATAAAGCTCATTTGTTGATCATGTATTTGTTTCTTATAGCTGGATTTGACTTACTAATATGTTGCTAAAGACTTATGAAGTATATTGTCCAATAGTGTTGTTGTCTTGCCTTGTCTAATTTTGATATCAGAGTAATAATGGACTCATAGGATTTGTAAGAAACTGTTTAGCTATTTTCTGGAAAAGGTTATAAAAATGGTATGATTTCATTTAAAAATATTTGGTTGAATTTACCAGTGAAGTAATTTGGCTTTGAAGATTTATTTTGGGGTAGATTTTACTTACAAAATTAATTTCCTTAATATTGATAACTATTTAAGTTGTTATTTCATTTTGCTGAGTTTTAATAATTTATAGTTTTTCAGGATTTGGTTCATTGAATTTACTTCATCTGTTGTTTGTAGTGGTTCCTTATTATCCATTTAATGTCTGCATGTTTTATAGTATTATCACCTTTATTTAGTAATAAGAGTAATTTGTGTATTCACTTTTCTCTTTCGCTTTATGTCTATAGATTATCAGAGTATCAAATCTACTGATCTTTTCAAAGAACCAGCTTTGGATTTCATTTATTTGCTCTGTTGATTTTTGTTCTCAATTTTGATTTCTGCTCTTTATTCTCTGTCTCTGTCTCTGTCTCTTGTTTCTCTCTCTCTCTCTTCCTTTCCCTCCCTATCTCCCTCCCTCCCTCTTTCTTTGGGCTTCTTTTGCTTTTTTTTCTTAGTGATAGCATGTATTACTTATCTGAGATTTTCTTCTTTTATAATATACACACTTAATGCCATATATTTTCTTCTAAGCACTCTTAGTTGTATTCCTAGGATTCTGATATTTTGTATTTTCATTTTTGTTTAGTTCAAAATATTTTATAATTTTCCTTGAGATTTTCTCTTTAATATGTGGGTTACTTAGAAGTGTGTTGCTTAGAATCCAAACATTTAGAGGTTTTCTGTTATTGATTTCTGGTCTAATTCTATTATGGTCAGAGAACATTCTTTGTTTCATTTCAAATTTAAAGAAATGTTCAAGTTTATTTTATAACTCAAGATATAATTTATGTTGCTAAGTGATTCATGTAACTTAAAAACGTGCTTCTTTCATTGGGTGAGGTAATCTATAATGTCAGTTATATTTGGTTGATTGATAGCACTTTTTGGCTCTATAGCAATGGTTGTCAACTGGAGGCAGTTCTGCCTTCCTTTCCCCAGGGGATATTTGTTAATATCCAGAGACACATTTGATTATTATCTGTTTCAAAATATTAATGTTCCTGAAGTTGAGAACCCTGTTCTATATCATTGGTAGTGTTTTGCTTGCTCTTTCAATTAATGAGAAATAACTGAAATCTCCAACTGTAATAGAGGTCTTGTCAATACCTTCTTTCAGTTATGTTATTTGTTTTGCGTAATATAGTTTGAAGCTTTGTTAGTAAGTTCATATACATTTAATATTTTCATGTCTTCTTTGGGAATTAGTGCTTTTTTAATGCAATGTCCCTCATTATCTCTAGTTATTTTCTATGGAGTATACTTTGTCTGATGTTAGTAAAGCTAATTCAGCTTTCTTTTTGCCTGTATTTTCATGATATATCTTTTAAAAATATCTTTACCTTTTGGTTGCCACTGTCCAGTGATCATTTGTTGAAATATTTCCCATTGACATTCTTACCCAGCTGAACATTCTGCTGCCCCATCATTGAATCATCTGGAGTGTTTGAAGAGTCATGGCTTTCAGTGCTGTAGACCACAGACTAGAGGATCCCTAGGATCTCTTAAAAGATTCCAGAGAGGGCTGGAGATTTAGCTCAGTGGTTCTGGTGCCTGCCTAGCAAGCACAAGGTCCCTGGTAACCACATACAACAATACCTCAATCAGTACCACATACACGATGCCAGGTGTGGTAGCTCATGCCTATAATTCCAGCACTTGGGAGGCAGAGGCAGGAGGATTGCTGAGTTTGAGGCTTGCCTGGGCTACATAGTGAACTCTGGGCCAGCTTGAACTACAAAGTGAGACCCTGCCTCAAAAAAAATATTCCAGAGAGTTCTCTAGCTAAATATTAGTGCTGTATCTGTCAGGGAATGCTGACAATCACATCAGAAGTTGTATTTCTACTCTGATTTCTGTATTTCTGCTTCTTTCTATTTCTTGAGGTTCTTTGAGGTCCTGAATAATTGGAACAGAGACAGAATCATTTACTGCAGTCTAAGTCTGTGGGTTCTTAATGGTCAGTTTTTCTGTAATCCTTAGGTTCTCCCAGTCAGTGTTTTCTCAGCTAAATAATACGTAATGTCTAACCTATTTTTGAAAGCAAGACCTGGAAAGCTCATTTTAGGGAACAGGCTAGACATGGCAATGAATTTTCCATCTATGTATCTCAGGCACATGACTTTGATATTGCAGTTAAAATTGGAAGACATGCCTGATTTCAAATCAAATTAAAAATGAGGTGACATAAGGAAGTTGCCAAACCAAAAGTCCATCCTTTTACTTTTAATCTTATAGTATTATGTTTGAAATGTTTGTCTTACTGATAATATATATTTGGTTCATATTTTCCTCCACTTTGAAAAAATGTTATTCATAGGCCTGTTTAGATCATTTAAATTTAATGTAATTATTGATAGGTTTAGATGTAAGTATGCTACTTCATTGTTTCTCCTTTTCTTTCAATATTTTGTTTCCTCTTTACTGTCTTCTTTTGTTTACTTAAAGTTTTTTTCTCTTCTGTTTTGATTTATCCATTGCATTTTGACTATATCTCTTTTTATCTTTTTGGTCATGCTGAGAATACAGTAGACACACTCTAGTTGGAGCTAATGCTTTACCACTTTAAGTGGAACATAGAAACATTACCACCATATTGGTTCTTTTATTCTCCACTCTGTGTAATTAATTATAATATATGTTACATCTACGTACACTGAAAACCTCATCATTAATTACGTCAGAAGATGTAATTATTTTCACTTTCAGCTGTCAAATGAAAAAATCTCTAAAAAAGAAGAGTAGTCTACTTTATTAAGAACAATTCATCCTCATTCTCTAAGAAGAGGAAAATTTTTCATGTCACTCTAAGTCCTCTCCAGTTTATTCCTGTAGCTTCTCTCCTACCACACATTAGGATTTCCTGTTACTGTGATATAAGCTGTTCTCCTGGACCTTAACAAACTCTTAGGAATTCTGGTGTGTTATTATTAAAAGTGCAATTTCTCCTTGTAAATCATTCATGAGACATTGGGATTTTATTTTGGGGGGGAGAGGTAGCAATCGTGTGGAATCCAAGTATTCACAATTGAATACATATAGTTGGTTACATTGTGTTATTAGACAATGCTTGAACATTAAAGTCACGTAGGTCTTTGGGGAAAGGAGTGGATGAGTAACATTAATTAGAATCCTCCTTGCCTTTGTGCATATATCTCTTAATAGTGCCCTGTTTAACCTTGGTATGTTGTAGCTTTTATTGGCTCAGAAATCTCTCTCTCTCTTCATGCACACACCCATGCACACACAATTTCATGACTGAACTATACAAATAATGTATATATTTTCTTCTAGCTAGAATTGTACATCCTGAGCTTGTGAGTGTAAGTGAGGGCACCAAACACTATCAGGCAAAGCACGTTACTCTTGAACAAAGGGGATAGTATTACAAGTATCAAGACAGCTGCACCTCATAAAATGCATCACAAATAGCACTGTAGCTGAGAGTGAACAACCACAAATATTAGAATAACAGGAGAAAACCAGTGACAATGCTCTTGACCTTAGAGATTTTGAAGAGAGTGTAAGAGCAGTCTTTACAATGAAGGTAATTCAGTCCTTCAGAACTTCATTCCCAAATTAAAAAGAATTTCCTTGAGCATAAGTCCTTGTCATGTGACAGACCACTCTGCCAGAGAAGCTTTATTTTCAAACAGAGATAAGAAAATGAAGCATAGAGAGGGATTGCAGATAATTCAAGAACACATAGACGGAACTAGATACAGCTGACATTAGAATCTTGCTCTTTTCAATCTTACACAGTAAGTGGATATTTTATAAGGTTGTATGTTGGGTATAAACTTCAGTAGAAGTGGATCAGAGCCCAAATCCATGTCTGGTGCTGTTTCAGCTCTGTGACCTTAGTTAATCTGTATGATTACAGTACGCTTGTAAGAGTAGTCACTTATGTTTATGCAGTGCTTGTCATTTGGTTTTGTTTCAGTTGCTTTCTCTGTCCTATCTCATTCATTCCTCGTACTAACCTCATCATGTAGTTACTATTACAAGCCACATTTTTCAATTGAAAGAAATAACTCCAGTCTCTTCCAGGCTGGAGAAGTGCTCACTGTGTGTTAAATATACAATAAATATTGGTTTTCTTTTTCTACTGATTGCAAATCAGACTACAGTATAACTCTGGAGCCAATCTGTTTCATAATATTATTCAAGAAGCTCTTAGATGATAATGTTACCTAAAAGTGAGCCTGTTTTTCCATTTTTGCAAAGTCTCTAGAGTTGTGTTCTACATATGTAATGTATATTATTTTAAACATTTATATATACATGTATAATATAAACATATTTTAATATAAATACAAATATATATATGTATGTATGTATAATGTGCAAAATCCCTCTCGTCTTCTTGAAACTGTTTTATACCATGCAGTGGTTGTGGCCATGCATGAAAAACAGCAGGTGGTGCCAGATGACAGATGGTGTGAAGCTTGTTTCCCGGTGGGAGGGGGCGCAAGCGAGCGAGTGAGCAGGCAGCTGCCAGGAGATCTTCCCCGCTCTCTGGCGCCTCGCTCTCAGAAGCTCCGGATCCCGACACACGCGAGGTGCTGTCCTTTCAGCACCACAAGCTCTGGGCTGAGGAGGGAGGACTCCTGCTTGTCCTCCTCCTCTTCAAATTGGCTTGAATCTGCTTTGACCCCCCCAAGAGTACAGCACAGTAAGTAGGTATTTGCTTTTGTTTTAACCACTCCCCACTATCTTCAAACCCTTACCACCCTGATTTCCCAACAACAAGCCTGTTTTGTCTAGCAACGTTCCATTAGCAAATATGACAAGAGAAATTCAGTTGTACTGGGCTTTTGTGTGTGTGTGGGGGGGTGGAAGTGCTGTTAGACTTCCAAGGGAACTGGAGAGGAATAAATGTAATTTGTTTATTTAGTTGGCAATCTTGCAGTATGGGGGCTGCTAACTTTCCAATGAACAACAACAAAAAAATGGCCCTTTGCTAGTGAGGAAATGGAGGAATTTCATAGCTGAATAACAGGATCAGGTTTATGCTAAACTCACCCCTTTTTTGGTTTTGTTTTAGGAAATTAAAGCTAATATACAGCATGTATATAATACAGAAGGGTACACCTAGAGATATTGCATGTATTTTTTGTGCTTTGGGGGGATTGATGAAGAAAAATCCATACAATAAAATAACAAACCAGAGGGTAAGGTGAAGTCATACTGCAGGATTTAATTTTCTACTAAGATTATACTTTCTACTGGGATTACATGAAAATGTTATCTGTAGTGCCTTTGTATTTTTAAAGCTTATATTTTTTCATGTAGGTCTGGGATTTTCCTTGGTTCCCACCATTTGAGATCTGTTGAATCCAGTGGTCAGGTGGCATGTTCTGATGGTTAAAGAAGTTTTAGTGGACAATGGGAATCATGTCAGGAAATCTAGTGGGAGATCAATGACCAATCACTAGATTGAAAGCCACCCAAGTGGAGCTGTTGAGGACAGCATTATTTTCTCTGTCATCAGCCCTCTCCTTCCCTGCCTCACTTCATGCTGTAACTAGAATCTCACTGCTTGCCTTAGGTCTGGGAAGAAAGGCATAAGGATGGTGAAGCTAAACAGTAACCCCAATGAGAAGGGAACCAAGCCACCTTCAGTTGAGGATGGCTTCCAGACTGTTCCTCTCATCACTCCTTTGGAGGTTAATCACTTACAGCTGCCTGCTCCGGAGAAGGTAAATCAGGTGCTCTTCCTCTCATCAGCCCCTCAGAATTCCCCTTCTAAGGCAATAAAAGAGCAAAAAATTCCACTCCAAGCCCTTTCATTTCTTAATCAGCCAAATATACCCCCTTCCTTGTGAAATGTAGTTATTGTTACCAGAGACAAGAACCTGTGTGTTATTTTGGATTTTTGGTGTTTATTCATTTTTAGCTCATATCTACATACATGGGTGAGCAAACTGACCTTTCCTCGTTAAAGTTTTATCACAGCAGATGCATACAAATAAGCTCCTACATGGGGACAGAAAAAGCCTGTTTTGATGACTTTGGGGAGGTGTTTCAAAATTGGCTAGTGTAGATCTGAGGACAGAGAATTGGATTTAGTCCAACAACATTCCGTTTGCACCTGCTCAGGTCTTGTCCCTATACTAGGAGTTGGTTATAAAAAGAAAAAAATTATGAAATAATTATTCAGTGTGACAAATGAATGTAACGCATCATGGCAAATGCTATGTCTCAGCATTAAAAAAATTGTGAGAGTACATCCACAGAAATAATTCTGTCTGGGTGATGATTTTAGGATAGCACCAGGAGGATAGGTTTGATAAGCTGCACAGGGAAACATTAGGGCTGGGTTCTTGAAGGTGAGTAAAAATCTTCCAGATAGACTATGGAGGAAAATACATTTAAGGCAAAAGGTGCATATATGCATAGCTGGGATGCTTTTTGGGGGAAAGGAGTAGAAGTTAGAGTATCTTTTGGTGGGGGCGTGGCTAGGAATGAGTGGCTGGCTGATGGCACATCTCCTGACATGGGAGTAGACCATGAAGAATAGAGGTGGCATTCATACAAAGGCAGGAGTGTAGGATGTTATATCATGTGTACAGTTGGGAGAAATATTGTCATTTAGAATCCATCTGAGGAAACTTGCTGTTGTGTATTATGAGCTTGTATATACCATAAGGGAGAGATTTGGAGGTAAATGATAAAGTTCCCTGGCTGAGAAGTGAACAATGGATCGTTCCATTTGTTTGATTTTCTCATTGGCATGTCCAGGAAGGCATTGTGTGTCATAACCAATTGGCTCTATCCAGTCAACATAAGAGCCAAAGCTAGATAAAGAGCCTGGATGATTGGCTGGGGATTGAGTCATTTGTTTTGAAAGTGCAAAGATTGTCAGTATGACAATGTGCCAGGGTGGGGTAGCAGAAATAAAGATCTCTTGAGCCATCCTAAGAAACTGATAAAACCTTTGAACATAACTTTGAACATGTTGTTAACATTAAAGAAATGTGAAAAGGTAATATTGAATATATGTTACAAGCATATCAGATGAATTTTTGACTACACATTAGAGTCATGTGATGATTATAAACTCCCAGAATCTTTAGCCATATTTCAGAATAACTCCTTAGGATATCTACAGTAAGAGCCAGATATCAGTATTAACAATATTTCCTCAAAGTGATTCTTCTCTGCATCAAAAGTTGAGAATCATTGTTTTAGATGAGTGATACCTCTAGGAGCCGAGAGTTATTAACTCATATTTATAGGTTAAAATTTTGTGAGTTATCCAAGTCATCAGGAAGAGTAAATGGAAATGCTACCATTTGAATCTAGATATTAGAAGAAGCTGGACAGAAGAAAAGGAGATACTGTTCTGAGGTTCTGTGGCCAACAGCTGCAGCTATGTAGCTAAGCAGTAGAGATGACTGTAATCTCTTTCTTCTCTTACCCTTCATGTCTATCTGCGATTATTTTTACTGTTGAATGAAGAAACTCATCTAGTATTTACTCAGCATCCAGTCCAACACTACCAGAAAGTTACACAAAGCTTGAAGCATAAATACCTTATTCTATGGTGGGCCCTGCTTTTGTGGAAAAGGAAATAGGAATCCTAAAATATGCTGTGGGTCCCAGTGTGACTCCAAATTCCTTACGGGACACTTTCCTACAGGGGCTCATCACAGACTCCCTCAGATGTTCATGGAAACATGTTTCTAGGAAGTAGACCTAGAAAATGAGGGGAACCACACAACAGTCTTGTGTATAAAATGTGTGGTACAAAACTAACCATGAGAGAACATTAGTTACCAGTATTCAAGTGCTTTCTAAATGTTAAATATCCTGAGCTATATGTATGTACATGCATGCCTGTGCATACGCGCACGTGCACACACACACACATACTGTCTTTCATTCTTAACAACAGATAATAGAACCTAGCAAGAGAGTGTGCCCCAAGTTTCAAAAAATGAGAATCAAGATGTGTCATGTGCAGGTACAAATTCTCAATATTGAATATGATCATAATGTATATATAAAATGTACCAATAAAATAAATTAAAAAGATTAAAATCCAAGTTTTAAAGAAACTCAGACATGGAGCATTAATGTAACCTTCAAAAGCAAGGCAGTGGTTATGCAATTGGGGCAGTGTTGTTCCATCAAGAACCTCCCACATCAGCAGAAATGAGGAGTGAGTTTGGCTGAGAATCCATAGAGTTAGTCTTTAGCTCTAACTCAGTCACTAACCCACAGAGCATGACTTGATTTTCTCCCTTAAGTGAATAAGGTGAGTGTTAGTGCACCCACCTTATGATGAAGAAAACTAGGCTTTTAATGGAATGGCTGCCCACACTCCACCCAGACATTGAGTAGAAAGGCCAGGATCATTATTCCTGACACTCCATATTTTATTTTGTATTGTTCTGGCTCCAAAGCTAAGAAACCTCCTGCTCTGAGAGAATGCTTCCTCAAACTCTTTGTTTCCTCTTCTGTGACCAGATCATTGAACTTCCTTCTAGATTGGCCCCTGGATCAGCAAGTGAGACCCTCAGGGTAGTTCCTCAGAAAAAATATCATCACCTTGGTGTTTCCTCCTTGTCCATTGGTGGCTACCTTGGAGAGGAGCCTCAGCATGTTTACCTGTTTCTAATAATCTTCATTTAATTCTCCTCACTACTCCTGAGACTCCTCACAGTTGTGACCATCCTTTTCCATGATAACCCTTTCTAGTCCATATTCTCACATCATACCACCCATAAGCCCTCATTGTGGCACTTCTGGTCCTGTATTATCAAGCCACTGGTTTTCATTCTTCTATTCCTACCTTGTCCCGTGAACACCAGAATGTCACACCTCTCTAGGACAGCAGTTTTCAATGGGGGAGAATTTTGCTTTTTGAGAAACATTTAGCAATGTTTGGATACACGTTTGGTTGTCATAAGTGCAGAGATGAATTCTGGCATCAAATGAATGCTGCTAAATATCCTAGAGTATACATGATAGCTTTATGCCTGCTCTCCCAAAGAATTCTTCTTTCCAAGGGCTGGAGATTTAGCTCAGTAATTCCAGTGTCTGCCTTGAAAGCACAAGGTCCCGAGTTCATTCCCCAGTACCACAAACCAGAGTGCCAGGCATGGTGGGTCACACATGTAATCCCAGCATTTGGGAGGCAGAGACATGTGGATTGCTGAGTTTGAGGCTTGCCTGGGCTACATAATGATCTCAGGGCCAGCATGAACTACAAAGCAAGATGCTGTCTCAAAAAAAAAAATATTCTTTCCAAATGTCAGTAGTGCTGAGGCTGAAAAAAACACCCATGCCTTAGAGTTTCTACATTCTCTGGGTGTTTCCCTTTCTCATCCTCCTTGAACATGCCATTCGTTTTGCACAGAATGCCCTTCTCACCCTTTGTTTGCCTGATAAGACAGTACTTCTTAAACTCAGATCAAACAGAAGTTATTCTGTACACCTTCCCTGACCACCCGTGAATAAAGCCATGATGATATTTATCCATCCTGGAAGGTATCCAATCATCCATTTATCCTTCCAGTTTTTTTTTTTTTTTTTTTGCTTTTTGAGACAGGGTCTCGCTTTGTAGTTCAGGCTGGCCCTGAGCTCACTATGGTGCCCAGGCAAGCTGCCGCGAACTCAGCAATCCTCCTGTCTCTGCCTCCCGAGTGCTGGGATTACAGGCGTGAGCTACCACATCCGGCATTGTGGTATGCGGTGTTGATTGTTGGTGGGCGTGTCTCCACGCCCAGCATTATATGTGGTTACTGGGGATCGAATTCAGGACCTTGCGCTTGCAAGGCAGGCGCCGGAACCACTGAGCTAACCCTCCGGCCCTATCGTTCCAGTTTTGTTGAGTACCTTCTATCCACAAATCACTGTGCTAGGCTATCTGTATACATGAAAAGGCAGTATTGCCACTGATTTCATAGAGTTCCAAATCCAGAGGAGAAGAGGGACTTCAAAATAAACAAATAGAAGCACTCAGAGAGAAATTATCAGAAGTGCTGCTGAGAAACAAGAAAGTGCTACAGTATAAGAGAGGGTAAAACTTAGGAGAATCGGATGGGAGAATGGTCAGAGAGGTGTTTCTGAGGAAGTAGTCCTGGCCAAGACCTGGTAAGGAGAATGAGGGCAGGAGACTATGATGCAGGCATGGGGCAAAGAGGGAGAGGAATGATCATGGAGCCAGGTTGGTGAGGACGCTGAGAGGGCAGGAAAGACTTAGCAGATGAGTTGAGGTGAGTGTAAGTTGTGTGGTCTGGTGTGCATGTTTTGGAAGAGACTTAAAGCAAGAATAACAGGATCTGAGTCTTATTTTAGGAAGCTTATTCTGGCTGCTCTGGGCCATTGTAGGGGACAAAGAACAAGTTCATTCTCATGCTTGGTCTTCATGACTCATGATCCTCTTTTCTCCAATCATTCTTCCATATAGCACCACAGCATTTATCCCTAAAAGAGAAATGACTGTTTTTTTGCAGTTGTCCCACAAGGAGTAGTGGAAGAAAAGTGCAGAAGATGTGATACCAGCTAGAAGGCCGCTGCTAGTTTAATGGAGGAGGAGGTGGTTAGGACTAGCACATTAGGATTGGGGATGGGTGGATTTATTGGTGCTAGGTTGGCTGTGAGGAGAATTTGGTTTCTGTTCTACTTGCTCACTGGGTCTGAGGCCCCCGCTTCCTTGTCAGCTCAGTAGTCCCAACATATTATGTTCAGTGGGAAATATTGGCTGAATAAGGCACCCTCTTCCTTGTCTAGTTGAAATTAGCCTTGCTTTTTCCACCTGATAAATGGAGAAATTAAGCAGTCAAGTGGCTTTTTCTTGAGCACACAAGCAAGCTTTGGAGAAGCTGGGATATTAATTGTTAGACATCGAATTCTGGGACATGCTTTTGGGACTCTGCTGCTTTTGGTTTATCTAAGTAACTACAACAGCTCAGAGGTTTCCACAACCTATCTGTGCAGTTTCTACCATTATCTCCATTCTCCAGAAGCAGAAGTAGACTCAGAGGTTTAGCTGCTGTTGTAGGACACAAGAGGAAACACTGCAGCCATGATCCACATGCAAGTGTGTGTGGAGATGCTAACTCCACATGGATGGCAGTCTGTGTAGAAACAAGTGACAGATGATACAACTCCACTTTGGCAAAGGCCCAGGTGAATTGTGTATGTGGCAAGTCAGCCATCAGGCTTTGGGGAAATGCTCCTTTCTTTTCTAGTGATTACCAAGCATTGGTGAGCCCCAAGGAGTTTATTTCCCTGCACTGGAATAAAACGAACATAGACATGTAGACACCAATTATTGGTATTTGGTGTGCTTCAAGTTTGCCTACTAGATCGCATGCACTTTGCAGTCCTGGACACCTCAGCTAAGGCATTTACTTACTATATGGCTTTGGCAAATTGCTTAGCCCTCTGGACTTTGTTTTGTTTTGCTTTCAACTGTAAGATGAATATATCTACGTAACAGGGTTACTGTCAAGAAAATAATGTGGTAATTGTCTACTGGGTCTGGCACATGGAGAGAGCTCACTGATGCATTCTTTCTTTTTTCGGATATCCAGAATATGTACCTAAGATGTCACATTTGAAAGAAGAATAAAGAATAAAGGCAGTTAAGAATAAAAGATGATGTATTAAAAAAGAGGTTGTGGATCTAGGGGTCTGATGCTGGAGAGGGAAGATCCGAAAAGATTAATATGTACACTTAATTGGGCAGAGTGGGTGCATTTCTATCACCAAGAACTGTGTGCCTTCTCAGTCCCTCATGTGGTTTCTTTTGCGCCCTGAGACATGGGATCAGGGAATTGTCAGCCTCCCCCCAGGGAGCAGCAGAAGTGCACTCTTCAGTGTCTACAGAGCCCCTGGATCTTCAGAGACTCTCAGTGCCTAAGTTATAAAAGAGCCCAAGTAGGGGCAAAGGCTCCAACTAGGGAGGTCCTGAAAATGGATATAAAGTGCCCCACAAGCACATCAACAATTCTTTATAACTAAAAAATAACAATTTTAAACAATATAATTCTTTGCCCAGATTGTTTAAAAATGTTAAAATAATACCTGGCACTGATGATGCTGGGGAAAAATCTGGCCTCAGTACAGATCAGGTTATATAATTTGATGCAACATTTTTCAGGGACTATTTTTTATTTGAATCTTTATTGGTACATTATATATACACATCATGATCACACACATGTTAAGAATTGGTATCAGTATATAACACAATTTAATTCTCATTTTTCCCATTCCCCCAGCTTTAAATAGTACATATCACTTTACTGATATATTTTCCTCTGCTAGGAAGCCTTCCTTTGGATAAAATTTCTCAAGAATTCAAAGATCTATAGATATTGCAAAACAAAAGCAAAACCAGAAAAAACACAGGAACAATTTGTACTATTCCACAAAAAGGGACTGGTTATGAATCAACTCTAGTGCATGGGTTAAATTATTAAACTGTGGGGCTGGAGGGTTAGCTCAGTGGTTCCGGCGCCTGCCTCGCAAGCGCAAGGACCTGAGTTTGATCCCCAGTAACCACATAGAATGCTGGGTGTGGAGACACGCCCACCAGCAATCAACACCACATACCACAATGCCGGACGTGGTGGCTCACGCCTGTAATCCCAGCACTCGGGAGGCAGAGACAGGAGGATTGCTGAGTTCACGGCGGCTTGCCTGGGCTACATAGTGAGTTCAGGGCCAGCCTGAACTACAACGTGAGACCCTGTCTCAAAAAGCAAAAAACAAAAACAAATTATTAAACTGTGGTTATGAGAAAGAGGCAGAGCTGCCTGTTCTAATGTGGAAATGAGCACCAGACTCATTGCTCACTTCAAAAACCCTCCAAAATGGGGTGGGGCCACACATAATATGTGCATGTTTTATTTTTTTATGGTTTTGCTTTCGACTGATACATAATTGCATATATTTATGGGGTACAACATTGTGTGTGTATATATATATATGTTATATAATGGTTTCTACACAATGGGATATTATTTAGCCATAAAAACTAAAATCTTGCTATTTATATAGGTTTTTTTTTTGAAGAAGGGTCTTGCTTTGTAGTTCAGGCTGGCCCTGAACTGACTGTGTAGCCTAGGCTAACCTCAAGTGCACTGCAATCCTCCTGGCTCTGCCTCCTGGTTGCTGGGATTACAAACCTGAGCCACCTCACCCAGCATTGCAATATGTGGTACTGGGCATTGAACTTAGGACCTTGCACTTGCCAGTCAGAGACCAGAACCACTAAACTAAATCCCTGGCCTAATCTTGCTGTTTATAAAAACTCATGGATTAATTTGGAGGACAATATGCATGTGTCTTATTCTTACAGTTCATAATTAATTTTTTTTGTATCAGGGACTGAACTTGTGACCTTGCACTTGCAAGGCAGGTGCTGGAACCACTGAACTAAATCTCCAGCCTCATAAAGCAGTGCTAAAAGATCATAAATAAATAATTAAATGCCTAGGAAACAGGGATAGGGATGAGTGCCATGTATATGAAAAGTTTTTAAATACAACTTGGCCCATTTAATCATGTTTGGACATCAAATTTTTACTTAAAAAATCAACCCATTTTGTGGATAGTAAAACAATCTGGAAGAGCTTGCTCACTTTCACACAGAAAGAGTCCACCCTGGAGAGAACCAGCATCCCTATTTAATAGAGAATATTGTAGTCCAGTTTGAATTCATTCAGTAACTTTACCACCTCCTTACTGCATGACCCTTGCTGAGTTTATTAATCAGGCTGAACCTCTGTTTCCTCTTAACAGTGGTATCTTCCTCTACAGATTGCTGTAAAGATGACATGAGAAAAATATAAACAAAATGTTTAAGGCAGAGACAAGAGGATTGCTGAGTTCGCGGCGGCTTGCCTGGGCTCCATAGTGAGCTCAGGGCCAGCCTGAACTACAAAGCGAGATCCTGTCTCAAAAAAAAATGTTTATCATAATTTCCAGCTCATAATAGATGCTTAATGCAAGGCTATTATCATCTTCATTGTTATTGATGCAATTTTCTTCATCGACTCAATTCCAGAATCAGGTTCCCTGTTCCTGTGAAACAAAGGGCCTGACCCCAGGTATCAGAGAGGTGATATACAAAGTACCTTGGGCTTCTGTGCTGTGGAGCATCCTGTAGAGAGCCATCTTGCTTATACATTGCCAAAGAATTGGGCGGTCATCATAGAGTGTTTGGTCTAGACAGTCTATTTGAAATCCTGCTGGGCAAACTTCAGATACGTCTCTGAGAAAGCAAAGCACAGAAAGAAAATTAGAGTTGATCCCATGGAAAGAGCCAAAAAGCAGGGTTATCTTAGAGACCTATTTCTGACTTAGTCTCACTATGTGATTTGTGACAACAAATACCTTCTTGGGACTCCAATTTCCTCACATATAAATTGTAGAGTTGGACCATACTATCTTGAGCACTGAGTTTTCTGACATTTTATATGTGTTTCCTACTTCACACCAGAGTGAGACTCAAACTCAGGGAGATAATGTGGGGTGAGATAGAGTGAGGCAAATGGGGGAAGTTGGGTTGCAACTTCCAGCCAAGAACTTGGGTTGTATCTGGGCAACTCCACCTTCTCTCCCTTTAGAGATGAGATATATTCATTCATTCATTCAACAGTATTTGTGGATCCCTATTTCGACTCAGTTTCCATAGGAAAAGAGTGTTTTAGATGGTACTTGAATCTAGTTTATATTTAAGTCTTGGCTCCACCTTGTAGTGACCATGTGAGGATATAGAGTCATTTCTGCCCTCATACTCAGGCTCCTCATCTGTAAATTGCAGTTAATCACTTCTTCTTAGAATGAGTGACAAAGTTTTCTGTAATGTTTTCAGGAACTAATGCTTTTGGTACAATTCCAGGGACATAGTAGGTGTCTTAGAAAATACAATTAATAGGAAAGAGCATGATTCGGCTGCATTCCAGCTTAAGTACTCATAAATCATTTAGTCATAAAGAATGTGACTGGACCTCCTGAAGCTAGTTTTCCTTATGAAAAAAAAGGAATAATAATAGGAATTTTTGGGGAGGGACAATAGGATTTGAGAGAAGGTGATCAGGAGAATTATGAATACAAAATGGACCTTCATCAGTATGGCACTTAGCATGGGGTCTGGCACATAGTAGGTGCTCAGCAGCCAACTGCTTATTATCCTGGACCTGAAATTCTGTTTGCCACGGGGATGAGCAGAAGATACAGCATAGATCTATTTTTGGCCTATGCAAGTCCAGCTCATAAAAATACAATCTTGCTCCTTGTCAGCACTTCTGCACTTTTATTTATTGTTCCTGCCAATCCTGGGACCTCTCCATGTGGGAACCTCTTCATTATTGATAATCCTGGGAAGTAGTATTTTAAATTTTTATGATCTGTACTTTGAGCCATCTGAACCACCATGTATTATCTGGCCTTATGAGTGAAGGGGGAATTATAGCCAGGCTAAAGGATCCTATTGGGATGAATAATTTATTCCATTTTCACAATGCCAATTATGTTAAATTATGATCCTCATATTAGCTGCTGACAGTAGAGGACCAAAGTGTACACATGAAGAGAAAACAAAATTGCTGCTTTGCCACATCCACAACAGTATTTGAAAACCTGGAATTTAATTTTAATAATAAAAAGAGTAGGAAGAATATTTTTCCTCTTCCCTCCTCAATTTTTCTCCTCTCATTTCTGTTATAAATCAAAGAGCTTGAGGCTGCTGTATCTATCTATTTTTGTAACTGCAGAAAGAAGAATAATATTCAGAATAGACCTTTTCTTTGCAAATTTATTTGCTCTTCTCTCTCTCTTTGCTTATGCAAGCCAATTTCTCCACGGTAAAATTAATAACTTTTAGCTAACACTTTTTGTGCTTCTGTAACACATTACTAACAACAGTGACTGTTACTATGTCTGTTATATAAAGGAAATGTTTGTGTTTCCATTCTATAGGAAAAAACCATCAAGCTTCTTGCAAATCCTAATACCTTGTTGATTTTATTAGCTTCATAGGATGGTATTATTGCCTGTTTTTTGTCTCCCCCTACTCCAGTGTACCTCTGTTGTGGCCAAGGTTTCTCTTCTGCCTATAGTGTACATCTGCAAAACAATCTCTTGGTTTATCACCCTTAGTTCTTCACTATCTTCAATTTGGTCTTCAAGATCTGTCTGTCTCTGTTTCATCTCTGTCATCCCTGCCTCACTTCCCTATTCTCTGGCTTCTCAAAGCTATCTCTTTGGATTTTCCCCCAAGTGTCAGTCTGTTGAGTGTCTTCTGAAGGTTTTCTGGTATATCCTTTACTCTTGGCCTAGGGAGATCTTTTCTTTGGGCTTGGGAGAAAGGAATCTGGCCAAAAACCAAAGCCCATGGAAACGTGAGTATGGATTAGGTGGGAGAGTGTAGCCCCCTAGGCAGATAGGTCAATTCAAGAGAAATATTTAAGGAAGCTGGAGCTAGAATGGGTAGAATGATGGAATGGATTTGAGAACTGAGGAGAAGGGAAGGGTCATGAAAGATTCTTGTATTTGATTTGATAAGAACAATGCTGTGGACAATACAGCTGTTTTCTAAACTGGGGATTCTACAGCCATGAAAATTTTGAGGGCAAGGTAGTTGAAGAATGTAGGTCAAAGCCCAAAATGTCAACTTGAACAATTTAGTTCTATGGAGCCAAACATAAATGCCTAATAGAGTAAACCTTGTTTTGGATGAAGTCTGAATGGAAAGATACATTTGAGAGTCATTAAAAAATGATAGAGTTAGCAGTGATGGGATTAAGTAAGGACACCCTGGAGGGGGGTTTGTAGGAGAGAAGGTGGCTATGATCTGTTTTTGAAGAATCCCATCATTGAGAGGTTGTGTGGAAAATGAGGACCCTGAAGAATAAACTGAGAAGAGCTAGTTAGTGTGGTAGGAAGAGACCAAGAGAAAGATCACTAATGGACCCAAGGGAAGAAAATGTTTCAAAGAGAAAGGAAAAACAAGTCTATCAAATGCAGACGCTTGTCAACTTGCAATAGGACTATGCCCAGATAAACCTATTGTAAGTTGAAAGTATTATAAGGCAGGAATACATATAGTCTACCTAGCCTACTCTCTGTAACTTAGTAACACAGCACATTGTAGAGAATACATTTGCCCTCAGGATTATATGGCTGATTGGGAGTTGCAGCTCTCTGCTGCCAGTGTCCAGCAGAAGGAAGGATAGCATCATACTGTGCACCCTGGGAAATGATGAAAATTGGAAGTAGTTTGCACTGAATATGTATAGCACTGTCACACCATTGTAAAGTTCCACAAATAGTAAATCAAATCATCATAAGTTAGGAACCATCTGTAGCTCCAAGAAGTAAAAAACAACAAAGGGCAGAACACTGTTCACTCTTTCCAAGCAAATAGAACAGGACCTCCTGAAATAGAGGTGAGTTCTAAACAGCTAACACTTCTGGAGAGGTGAAGGTGAAATTTATAAAGGAGTCTGGGTTACTTTTGTTCCAAGCTCAGGATAAGGAGGCATCTACTATGGCCTCCTACTAAGAGCAGGCCCTGGGGGCATCTCTTGCCCAGTCTGCCCTCCCGGAGAGCCCTGTTCTCTGACAATTTACCTCTCTGGGGCTCAGAGAAGGTCCTATTAGAGCTGTTATTGGCCCTAGTCTCAGACCTTCTCAAGGGACATGGTCCTGGTGTGCTTCTGGGGAAAAAATGTGACAGCTAATGAGAAAGGAGCAGATAATGATACCAGGTGTCCACCTGTCTCTTATCCTGTTTGAGCTCTGTGCTTCCTAGAGCAAGGCAGTAAGGATAAAAGAATTGTTTTTATTAGCCATCACCCAGATAGCAGTATTTCACAGGAGTTCAGAGTAAAACAGAATATAAATTTGAAGAGAGAGGTGTGACCTTAACTCTGCCTAAATTCAACACTCCCTAAACACACTGCTGAAATAGATGACTAAATTTTATGACTAAACCACAATGCACCCATTCTCCTGTTAATGGAAATTTGAGTTGTTCTTGATTTGGGGTTATTATGCTATATTACGCTATATTTGGCTTCTCAGCCAAAAGGCTGAGAAGCAATTAGTTTGGGGTTATTATGAACAAAACTGTTTAGAACCTTTTTGTATCTATGTTTTGGTCAATCCATTATATTTTTTGGGCTGGCCTTTTGCTGATGCCTACTAACTCTATTGATTTTGGTATGCTTATTCAGAATTTGGCTGTCTTACTGAATTCTAATAGACTTTTTGGTTCATTTTCTTGGAATATTCTTAGATCAGGTAGAAAGCTTTTGGTTTCAAGTAACAGAAAAACTAACTCAAATTAGATCAAGGCCCAAAGGGTATATATTTTCCCTTATAACTTCAGAGTTCAGGACGGGTCTAGCTTCTGTGATCCTGGAGGTAAGATTACATCTAGACCTGTCTCTGTTCTCTGGGTTTCTCTTGGTTTTACCATCCTTTGTGTACTCCCTTGTCCTCTTCACAGGAGCAACAATTGCTATAGCAGTCCCTTCTTATAGAAGCAATAGTTGCTACAGAAATTCCAGAAGTCCTGTCCTTATTAAACTATCCAGAGGAAAGGCACATTCTCAAGGACACAAATGAAGACCAAGAAGACTTTTCCTCCAGACTCTAGTTGATACCATGTCAAATCTCATTGGCCTAAATTAGATGATATGCCATTTTTGAGCCAATTAAGTGATGAGATTGATAGGATTATCTTCCCTAATTGGCTTAATTTAAGCAGGGACCATCTTTATCCTGGATGGAGAGGTGGTTCTCACCAAATCTTTTTTTTTTTTTTTTTTTTTGCTTTTTGAGACAGGGTCTTGCTTTGTAGTTCAGGCTGGCCCTGAGCTCACTATGGTGCCCAGGCAAGCCTTTGAACTCAGCAATCCTCCTGTCTCTGCCTCCCGAGTGCTGGGATGACAGGTGTGAGCCACCACGTCTGGCATTGTGGCATGCGGTGTTGATTGTTGGTGGGCGTGAGTCTCCACACCCAGCATTATATGTGGTCACTGGGGATCGAACTCAGGACCTTGCGCTTGCGAGGCAGGCGCCAGAACCACTGAGCTAACCCTCCGGCCCTCTCACCAAATCTTATGGCTACCAGAGATGAGATGCTGAAAGGAATTATAGAAAGCTTTTGGTTGAAGAAGTAAAGTGATGCTGCAGAAGCAACCTCAAAATATCTATTTCTGTTGAAGCTAGTATAACATTGCCTGTAAGGAATATTTATTGTTTCATCTTAGCAATGTTCTTTTACCTCTGTCTCTTGACTCACATGTTGGCCAGAATATAGGGTCTTTTGCTTACACAAAATGATAAAAATGATTCTAAGCATTTTGAAAAGCTTTGTAAAGGATGTTTATAAAAACATAGAAGAGCCAGAGATAGATAGATAGATAGATAGATAGATAGATAGATAGATAGATAGATAGATAGATGATAGCTAGCTAGCTAGCTAGAGTAGGAAGTCCCAAGAAACACTTGTTCCCAGGTGTTTTATGTGTGCTGTGAAAATGTTCAACACCATCCCAATGCCATGGATCTATACAGGAAGGGATTACCCCAAGAGGTCATTGAAGTGAGCTGGAAAGTATGGGAGGATAGACTATTCTTTTGCTATATACCAATTTAACCAAGTTTTTTTCTTAAACCAAGTTAGTTACCTCGTTTTTATTGATCAGATGTCCAAACAGTTTAGCTTACTTCTCTCACTCAAAGTGATGACTGGGCTGCATTTTTGTCTGATACTTGAATATTCTTCAGGGCTCAAATAGTTGGCAGAATTTAGTTTCTTGTGGTTATAGGACTGAAGTCTGGTTTTCTTGTTGGCCATCAACTGGAGTCTGCCCTCAAGTATCTACTGCACAGTCCTGTTACAGCATGTGAATTTAGCTTTTCAAGGTCAGGGAAAAATGTCTTTCCAGTAGGCTATGACAAAGTTTTACATAGTATATGGAATATGGAACTGTGGGAGGACTGTATTCCACACATTTCTACTTACCCATTCTTTGATACAAGAGGTAGCAAAAAATTAAGAATGGTAGAACATCCTTCCCTACCTATGTATGCATTTGAGTTTGCTCCACAATTTTCTCATTAAGGAAGCCAAAGATTCTCCTTTTTTATTGTTTAATTAAGGAAATTACATCTGGAAGTGAGTTCCAGAGGTCAAGAAAATAGGGAATTCTGTATGGGCTGGGGATACGAACCTCTTTTACTATAAGAAATGTCTCATGGGAGACATTCTATACATGATAGTGGTTTCCCCATCCCTTGATCTTGAGCAATGCTGAATCAGTGGCATATCTTGTGAATTTTAAAGAGCATTCTTTCTAGAAGAATTTTTACTCTAGTCTAAGTTCTTGACATTGTCTCTAGGAAAGGTTGGTGGGAATTTTTAGTGACAGTTGTAAGCTACCATGAAGTAAGAGTGCTCATGGTTAGAATATTCCTTCCTTTTAGCTATCTGAATTTGAATGAATGACTCAGTGTCACTGACCTTCAATTTCCTTGTCAGGGGAATGGAAATAGTAGTAAACAGATAAAGTATATGAAGTGCTTTCCCTAGTTCTGTTGGAAAACTAATGGTTTAAAAATATGGAATCTTTTCATCTCACTTAACTTTCCAAGGAAACTTACTAAGTCAGAATTATGATATGATTATTGCACATATTTTCAAGAAAGATCCCAGAACTCAGGTAGTTTCAGTGTTTCTTGTGGTACTGCAATACTTAGAGATAGTTATTGATTATCTGTCAGGCTTCTTTTTCTTCCACCTTGCTTACACAGTGGGTTGGAGTTCCATAAATGTCATGTCAAATTGACAGCATATCTTCAAAAGAGATTAACCACCTCTACCCAAAAATAGTCAAGCTTTAGAATTATCAGATGATACAATATATTGAACAGACTTGGTTATTTTTCTTTGCCCAAATCTTTGAGCCAAATTGGAATTAAGAGTATGTGCAAAAAGTTTAGCTACAGGATGTTTATCACAACATACAGGATGTTTATATAACCCAAACTGTGGAAATGGCCTACATGTTCAACAGTTAAAATTCAATTGTAGTATATACATACAGCGAAATACCATGTTATCTCAAAAAGCAAAATCAAAGGCTTGGGATACAGTTCACTGTTAGAAAGCTTGTCTAGCATGTACTTGGTCCTAGTTTTCTTCCCTAGTGAAAAAAAAAGCCATACATTTCTCTACATTGGAAAAAGTACAGTGTTGCATGATACAAGCACATTAGAAACTAGGTCATGAAGGATGAATCCATTTCATAAAAACAGAATATATATTTTATATATAATAGATGCATAATATACACATGCACATAAAAGAATTTGGAAAGGTATAATCAAAATTATCTGTGTTTGTCTCTGTTGAAAATGGGGTAGTATTGTGGTTAAATTGAATTTTTCTCACTTGTGTGTAGTCGGAGGGAGGGTTCTTTATTTTCTGACTTATGTGGTAGATAATAAATTCTAATTATTAGAAAAAAGAAAAAGGAGAGAGAGATGTTTCAAGTTGCCATGTGTGCTGACACTGATTGAACATTTCAGGTGATTGTGAAGACAAGAACAGAATACCAACCAGAACAGAAGAACAAAGGGAAGTTCCGGGTGCCAAAGATCGCGGAATTTACGGTCAGTTTCTTGCTGGTGTAGGACAGAGTAAAGGTAAGGCTGGTAGCAGCCAGCTGAGCACACTTGTGTTGGGAAAGCAGATACCACTATGGATTGGAAAAATGACGCTGGCTGTTTCTGGAGGGTTTTTGGAAGCTACACTGTCAGTCGCTAAGTTTAGTCAAGTGACCAGAGCTCTACTCATGTACTCTTATACTGATGTCTGATAAGTGTTTCTTTCATTCTTTTGTTTTTTCCTGTCTCCTTCCTACTTCATCAGTATCTTCTGAAAATATAATGGAAATATATGAAAACTCATATATTTTGTTAGTGGATGTGGCTACAACAAATACAAAAAAGATAAAAGGAAAGTTGAATTGATAGTACAAATTTCATGGTTAATTTTCTAGTTTTTTTTGTGTGGAAGAGTCTCAAGTATTGATAATAGGTAGCACTGGCTGTGATAAGTTACATGATGGAGCCATGAATCAAACTCATAAGAATGAGACAGAGAGAGAGAGAGGGTGAGGGAGGGAGAGGGAGAGG
>PVIC010018200.1:0-31851 GCA_004025085.1 Thryonomys swinderianus
CATTGAAATAAGATGAATTCATAGAATTTTCCTTATAAGTTTGTGATATTCATTTGAAATATGAATTTTAAAGACCATGTAAAGGCCAACATGTAGTCAGCTAGAATATTAAGACAGTATTTAATAAAATGGAAGGATATTTTCATATTTAACCTTCTCATCGAATAAAATCACTGGGACTGTTCTCCACTTCCAATGCCAACCCTTATTAATGATTTAAAGAAGACTCATTGAGTAAATTGAAGTAAACACATGGAAAACAAGATTCTTAATCTTTCTCTACTTAGCTTTTTATGACATGTTAATGTAAAATTTAAAAATAATACTACTCTAATACTACGTTTTAAAAAGTGACAATTTTAACTCTTACTTATTTTTGTGAATTATTTTTAAAATGTGAAAATATTCTGTCTGCTGACCATCATGGATTAAAATTATGTTTCTTAAGCTGGAACACGATCCTATGAAAATGCATGAACATTTGTATAGGTGCTTTTGACTAGAAAGACACCATTCTTTGAGCACATGTAAAAAACTAATTCTCAACAATTCAACAGAATAAATGGTTTTTAAACTTAGTACTTTAATTCATTGATTTTTTAAAAACTTTTTTTTTACTGTTCACTTCCATTTATGTGGTTATCTGCAGTCTGGACAGTTGCTACTTACTCCAACTGGAAGTTTGTCCATAAAGTAGTTGTAATATGTCACATTGCATTTCTAAACAAATAGCAATTAAAATCTGTGATTTATTGGCACTTGTTGCTAGTTAAATCGGAGTATTTGCAAGTCCTTCTTTGCATGGACTGTATGTAGTTCACCTATTTAAGATGTAATCTTATGTGTTTAGGGTCCTCCTGGAGCGGCAGGTGCAGAGGGAAGACAAGGTGAAAAAGGCGCTAAGGTAAAATAATATTACAGATAGAGTGTTTGCAAGTTTTCACAAATACCTCAAGTAACACTTCAGTATATCTAATGAAATAACATAGTGTCTTTGTCTGATCCCTAGTTCATTCATGTGTTTTGTTTCCTAACAGGGAGAAGCAGGCGCTGAGGGTCCTGCTGGAAAAACTGGCCCTGTTGGGCCTCAGGGGCCTGCTGGAAAGCCTGGTCCGGAAGGTCTGCGCGGGATCCCCGGGCCTGTGGTGAGTGCCTGTGCTAAACGATGCCATTTTGATAACAAGTCTCTTTCTAGAATAATTAGGAGTGAACACGTTTGTGATGCCATTGTTAACAACCTACAGTGATGACGTTTTTCACAGAAAGTTGGTAGGCATTATGTAATAAGGTCATATGATTTTGAAATATTTATTTCACTCCTGTAGTAAGAGTTTGGTGAAGTTCAAACTTATAAAGGCATAATATAAATGTCTTTCTTGAGAGTGTAATATTTGTCTATGTCCATCCAGTCCTATTGATGAATGCAGGTGAATGTGTGTTGCCCCTAGCCAAGTCCACCAGAGGATAAGACACAAAATTCTTACAGTATCTGTAGTTGTTCTTTTTGCTCTATGTAGTTCCACTTAAGTAAAACAATGCATGCTGGCTTGTTGATAAGACATAATCATTTTTTATTTTTTTCCTGTAGGGTGAGCAAGGTCTTCCTGGAGCTGCAGGCCAAGATGGACCACCTGGCCCTATAGTGAGTAGTATCTTCTATCTTATTTTAAAGTTCTGGAAACAAAATTGAAAGTTCTGGAAACAAAATTGTTTTGAGATAAAATTTTAGCTTTATAGGTTAGTTGATATTTTATATATTATTGAAAGGAATACATAACTAAAGCCTAAATACAAAAAAATAATCCTGATGGATAGGGATACAGAAAATATGCCATTTCATTATTATTTTCCTTTCTTGTATCATTTAGATGAAAAAAAATATTTCTAACCCCCCAATTCCATCAGTGGCCTGGTTACTCATTTTCCTAGCATGGACATTTACACAAAATGCATGAAATTAAACTTTCTTTCCTGGCACTTTATTTTAAAAGCAATGCTGGCAAAGCCATTTAGTGACTCATTCATTAAATAAATTACTCTCTTCATGAGACATGTAGGCTGGAAAATCAGACACTAAACACCCTTCCAAAAGAAAGATATGATTGTTCTAACATTAAAACTTGATCACTAGGACAAATTTTATGTTCAGACAGCATACATAACAAATGTAATAAAGCTGGTTGACCAGCACACTATTCATAGATACTTATTTTGGACTCCAGAGGTTGCTAAAATTAGGTCAGAGATTAATAAATAATGAAAGACTTGGCCTTTAAGATGATTGCTTACTGATCTGTCTTTCACAAATAATTTGCTTACACAAATTGTTAGAAACATTTGTAGTATGTATTTGTAAACACATGCATTCTGTGTCAGAATAGAGATATTTGAACTTCATTACCTAAAATAATTATGAATAAAGGGATCATCTAACCAGCAAACAAGCAGGGCCTTGTGGAATGTCCTATGATGGCCCACTCAGAGACAGAGGCAGGAGGAGCATCACAAGTCCAAGGCCAGCCTGGGGTGCATAGCGGATTCAGAGCAGAACGACCAGGCTACGTAGTGAGATACTGTTTCAGAAAAGAAAGGAAAATAACACATAGGACACTATAGATATGTAATGCATACTTGTTTGAATGATCAAGTCCCTCAAAATAGCAATTCAAATTTTACTCAACTGTTTATCATGATTATATTAATCATCTTAGAGATGTATAAATATACAGAAAGCCATCAGTGCTGAAATTCAAAATCCTAGTTAGTCAGGAATATTGGCCTTTCTTTTTAATAGATGTGCTGTAATTTCTTCTAGCATATCTAACACAAACTGTTCATAAATGTTAAATATGTTATTTTTAAAGTTTCGATGAAGAAATTAAAGATTATTGTTTTGGGACCAGAGAAACGTTTTCAAAACCCTTGACTCCAAGCAGGAGCATGTAAATTTATTAGTTCAGCATAGAAGTAGGTCCTTGGCTCAGGCAAGATTAACTCTACTTCTATGCCAGTACTTAGGGAATATTCTCCTTAAATATGGTAAACTATTAACTTTCACAGAATCAGAGCCTGGAAGAAAAATAGTTTGCTTTAATGTAATCCTAAAATTAGCCAGAGATGTCATTCCCCCCCCCCCCGGTTTTCCAAAAAATATTCTGACCTTTCTGCAGATGAAATAAAATGTACCAGGTTGGAGATTTCCTTTAGTGAATATTAAAAATAAAAGCATCAGGCAGACCACCTGATTCTAGTTTGGACAAGTTTGCATTTCTTACTCATATGAATGTGGGTTTACAGCATAAGAGAGCCAAACAATTCAAATCTTCCTAGGTAAAGGGCAAAGATAATCATCACAAATAGACAATGTGGGACTATTACTTTCCATAGCTGTGCTTTTTACTTGGAGAGAACTTATAATGTGAATACATGGTGGTTTTTCACAACTTCGACTAACGTGATATCTACTCTATGGAAATGCTGCTTATTCCCCATGAGATGTAGAGTAGCGTATGGCAATTAAATGAGTTTTTTAGCTCAGCTAACATTTTCACAGGTGATTTTAAAATTAGAGTGAGAAGTAGTTTATCATGTTTACTAGCGAAGATCATCTTAAGTTGAACACGTTTCCACGAATTAGCACAGCCGCTTACTCATGTGTGGTACGTGGAATGTCACACACTCTCTCAATTTTAGCAGTTTCCTTTTTTTCTGAAATGAAAATATTCAGAGCATCTTTCTCTTGAAATACTATGAAGTTTTACCAAGTTATATTGAGGTATTAATGTCTCCTGCTCATTTCATTCTTATATTTATTAAGATATTTATACCTCTTTTGCACCATTGATGTGTACTAGAAGCATAAAATGAAAAATGAGTTAAATCAATGAAATAATCATATTTTTTTTTAAAAAAAACAAGCACTCCTGTCCTTGTAAAGAACAGTAACTAAGTTTAACCTAGTTCATACAGCCATATCTTTTATGCACTGGTTTGTAAGTTGCTGAATATTAAAGAAAATGAAAAAATAACAGCAAGGTCAAGCAGTTACTGGGTTGGAGCACAGTGTAATCCATAGAGTGGTGCCTTGGTTGATGAACTCAATTCTCTATCCACGATTCTACTGGAAAGCAAACTGGATAAGACCCAAGTCAAATTTCACCAAAAGGTCCACATTGAATTTAACCATTGAATTGATTGGATTTTTGTCCAACTTGGTTAGTGACCAGAATCTTGGAAAGAATAATCGAGTTTGTAAACCGAGGTACCACTCTATGTAACAGAATCAAGCAAAGCTCATTGTACAGGGAGTAAGATTATTTGAAAGCCTGTCCTGTGTGGATCCTTTATACAATGGAAAAGAGAGTCTTAGGTTGTGGATAGGATGTGGGGGGTGAGGCTAATAGATATTTGAAAAGTTATATAAGTTTATATTAAACAAGTTAAATCCACATGGAATCTACATGAATAATACCTTCTCCATAATGTGTATTTTTCTTCATTATAATTATAAATACATCAAGCCTACTTTTGAGTCTACACTTCTTATCTTGCCTATTACTAAAATTCTGTAATTGCACACAGGTCTCTTTCTCATTCTGCAAGCTGCCTGTACCTTACTAAGTAGTGTTCCACAGGACAAAACTACCAAAGCACTTTCCACTACCCCAACTTGTATATGCAATTTAGCTGTTCAGTAAATAAATACACTTACCCACTTTCATCTTTAGAGATCTGAAACAACCTAACTAGAAGATTGAACTCTACTTAACAGTATCCATTACCGATGTAGAGTTTAGTAAGTTCATATGAATTTTCTGTAAGTGAAATTACTCAGTTATCCAGGCATTGTGGTACTCAGTTGGGAAGCCAAAGTAGGTGGGCCTCAAGTTCCAGCCCAGACTGCCCAAGCTAGTGAATTAGCAAACTTTGTCTCAATTTTTTTTTTTTTTTTTTTTTAGACAAAGGCTCAATACATAGCTCAGTCTGGCTTCAAACTCATGGCAATCCTCCTATCTCAGCTTCTCAATTGTGCCACCATACTCAACAAAAGGCAAGAAAATAGTTTTTAAAAGAGAACTAGAAAATGTAGCTTAGTATGAAAGTGATGGATTCAAACTGAATACCAGAGGGTGAGAAAAAAAGAAAATTTCTCATAATTTAGTAAACAGCTATTTTTAAATTTTAAGTGATTTCTGCTTGACAGCCACTCACTGTATATTATCAGCTCTGCTAGAATTCTGAGGAGGTGTATTATTTACTTTTTATGTGAAAAGGTAAACTTTTCTCATAGTAAGATTTAACTTAAAGCCCTGTGTGTACAGTATGTACACACGTTTAGAATCATCACTAGGAAAGGGAATAAATAATATATGTAGTAACTAACAGAACCATAAGAAGAGTGATCATCTTACATATAAACTTCTATTATTTTTATAGATGGTAAGCAACAAAAAAACTAATATTTGATTTTTCAAAAGTATAATTACCAGTTGTTTTAGTTTTAACCTTTGTTTTGTTTCCATATTCTTTTGTTTTAAAAACCTATTCATTCTAATGCCACCTAACTCTATTCAGTATGTACCTTTAGCGAAGTTCAATATTGTTGTATATTCCTTTTTATAGGTTGGTAAGGAAAAGATGTGAATATAGGGGAAGATGAGTCACTGAATTACAGTTTGTTTGCTTCTCAGGGCTACCTTTAAAGTTCGTCAAGGAGATTCTGACATACAGCTCTCCCTAATAATTAAATGAGTTTCAGTGATCAAGCCTTTGTGGTATATAGCAAATTAAGCCATATTTCTCACATTATCTTCTCAGTAAGGCATGGAATCTTCAATTTCTTTAAATTTTGATGCAATGAAGGTTTGAGATTCAGCTTAAGCCAAATATTCCACTCAGCATAATACTCAGGGGGAAAATGTTTGATTGTGTATTCCAGACAGTTAAGAATGTTTGGGTCCCTGTTTTTCTCTCCTTTTTATTGCATATGAATTATGCATTTCCCTAGAGTTTTCAATTTACAATACCTTAAAGAGGAAATAAAAAACACATATTCTTAGAGTAACATTTTACATGCAGAGCTGATGTTTTTGATCTGTTTCGGGTTCAAAGGGATATTTATTTACAACTACTCTCAATATCATAACACCATCAATATCTGTCTCCAGCTGATAAAATAAAAAACTGATTTTCTTTGGAAAATTCATCCTTACACACAGTTTGTAATTTCATGGGAGCACATTAATTTAGAGGTATTTGCAATCTTTATTTCTAACTCATTCATGAATGATAGTTATGCATACATTTAAAATACCTTTATCATGTCTCCTATATTCATTATTAAGCATGAACAATTACAAATACAACTATTTACCTGTCTGTCCTTTGACTTGTGCTATTAGAATGGAATGAGAAAGTTGATCCAGATTCATCTGTAATATATCTAAAACTAATTGTAATAATTAATATTTGTGTTATGCTTCCCTGTTTAGTCGGTCTTTTGCAAGGCTGATTTTTCTTTCATGATCACAATATTAAAGGTAGTTATTTTAAAAATATTTTTATGAATAAATTTCAGAGTGAGATGTTGGATTTGGTAATTAGTTGACTGTAAAAGTAAGTGACATGCTGATTCTCAACAAGGCATCTATATCGTTTCTCTCACACAGAGCAAAGTTGTAAAATCTACCGCATACTTGAAAGTTTCATAATGAGATTATAGAAAGAGCAAGTAGTATCATATTTTAAGCATATTTTTATATTGATTTTTATTATATAAGTTTTACCAGTGTTCTTAAATAATTTCTGCTACTGGAGCATATGTTTCTTCACACACAATTATACTTTCAGAACTGTTCTTCCATATTTTTAATGCCACCTTGTTCTGAGTCTGATGTTAATATTACTTCAACTATTGCTTGATAGTGTCTGGTACACATTTATATTATTTCCTTAAATATGCTATTAGGGAATTTTATAAAAAAATTTAAGGATTTTGTTGGCCAATTTTTTTTAAATTGCTGATTCCATAGATCTGAAACTAGTAAAAGGAAGTAGATATAGCCAGGCAGGGTCATGCACATCTATAATACCAGGGCTGAGTCTGAGACAAGAGAATCTTCTTGAGTTGGAGGCCAGCCTGGGTTACATGGCGAGTTTAAGGCTACGCTGAATTATATAGCTAGACCCTGTCTCAGTACAAAGACATATTAAAAAAAATAGTAGATGCAAAGTATATGGATTACAACATTAAGAAGCTGATAAACTAAAAAGGGCATTTTTAATTTTAATGTCTATAAAATCCTTCCAGGTGCTCTGATTAGTGTGTTGATTTGAGTAAAAACAGAGGGCTGGGCTTTAGCCACAACATTTGATTCAGTTGGTCTGGATGAGGCCTAACAGTTGACCTTTTTAAAACATCTTTAGATAATGCTAATGCTGCTATATGGAAACCCACAGCTTATGGTTCACCACTGTAGTTCATCATAGGATACTTTGGAGTATCCTAAAGTAGATGAAGCTCTAATGTTGAAATTCCCCCTTCAGAGGTATTGACAGTGAATATGTAATTTTCTTTCTCTCTCTCTTTTTTGTGGTTGTTGGCTTAAACAAAGAACATAATTGCTTATTTTTCCACAAAAGAGATCTAACTTAACAGACATAAATTTACATTGGGTTATGAGTATTTGTTCTTATTGGAAGAATAGTGTCAGGCACACACACACTTGAAGTTGCAATACGAGGAAGTGTGATCAAAGACTAAAGTAAATGTTCAAATTTTTTGAGAAGTGAGTACAATAAATGACACATTGCCACTGACCTCTGGCCAGATGGTCCCTCTGGCTCAAAGACACTTAGTCCACTCTTGTTGTGACCTCTTGAGGCAGATCTGAAAGTTCTCCTTTGCCAGTGACTTTAGCTGTGCTGTCACAGGTGCTGTGATGTCTGAATGATTATCTATTGTAGTCCTTTGCACTGTGATAAAATGCAGGAAGCAGCCAGTCCCAGATACTGTGAGTGAACTGGGGAGGACAAAGCACAGTGTTCTTAGAGAGCCTGCCTTTCTGTTAGATGCCTCTCAGCAGAAGCATCCACTGCATTTTTTAATTGAATTTTTTTTTTTTTTTTGAGACAGGGTCTCGCTTCGTAGTTCAGGCTGGCCCTGAGCTCACTATGTAGCCCAGGCAAGCTTTGAACTCAGCAATCCTCCTGTCTCTGCCTCCCGAGTGCTGGGATTACAGGTGTGAGCCACCACGCCTGGCTTTTAATTGAATTCTTTATTGGTATACTTTATGTACAATTCACAATCACACTCAACACTGGGGAATTTGTACCAGTATATGATAGAAGTTAATTCTCATTTTTACTCATATCCCTACCCACCCAGAACCCCCCACTCCTTATACACATGCTGTTTCTTTTTCTTTCCAAATCATATTTATTCTTTCCATTGTATTTTTGGTCATAGCTCTTGACAGGAGGCAAGTTTTCCAGAGCTGCTTCAGAAAATGGCAAGAAAAGATAGAATAAATGTGCTTGTGGCAAGGGGGTATTTTTGAGTGAGGTTAGTGGCATTGTGTCTTTCACTATTGTAGTTTTATAAATTTAAAGATTGACTTATATGTTGGTCACCCCATATACCTCTCATGAAAAAAATTGTTTACTAATATAATAATATGGGTAAAATGCCCACTTTTAATCTGTACAGGATTTGAAATTCATTTATGAATTAAAACAAGTACAATTATATTAAATGATGCAAAATATTGTCAAAAAGAAGTTTTTTCAGGTTGTTCTTACTTCTGATATGCAGCCTTTCAGTGGGGCGAGTAGTGTTCGGGGCAAGGGCACAAGGCGGGTACATCCACCCATTCTACCGACAGCTGCGTGAAACAGGAATTATAACAACCAGTTTGCAATTGAGCAGTCAGTAGCTCTTTGCTCAGCCAACGTCTATTCCTAAGACGACCATGGCTCTGAACCACATCTACACTTGGCTGAGCTCACTCTGTTTGCACTGCATTACGCTGTTTCTATCAGACCCATCCTCTGACCACTTTAAAGTCAAAAAGCAGACTAGCGTACTATGTGACCTTTCACATTGATGGATCACCGTTTCTTCATCGTGGGAAAATTACCCTGGTGGTCTTGTGGAAGATGTAATAACGATGACACATAGTTTAAGTTGATAAAAATTGAAACAATTTACTTCCTGTGTGCCATGATCAGAATTCCTGTTCAAAACATAACAAATAATTCAATTGAACCAATATAATTGAAACTCAGAGAAGGCGGGGAGTCAAGTGCTTTAATTGCTTGGAGCCTGACTTGTTTTAATGCGGTAGTGACTGATATAAATTATGTTGGCATTTATTTCATGAGTCAAACATTTAAGTCATCTCTTAATGTCGGCTATACTGGCACTGACACCTATTGCTTGCATAGATTTCCCTTCATAATTTCAAAGCACGGAAGCTTATTTTGTGTTTCTTGTCAAGTGGGAATGCATCAGTTTAGAGATTAAAAAGGTTTCTTTAAAGATCATCTGCTCATTTAGCTCAGGGATGCTACTGTCTGCCTTGCAAGCACAAGGTCTTGAGTTCAATCCCTGGTAAAATAAGCAAAAATAAGTAAATAAAGGTAGATCATGGTGAATATTTTCATGAGTAGAAAGTTAGACTGAGTTAGTTGCTAAAGTCACATCATAAAATATAAGAATATAAATGGGTAAATACAGCATTGGATTATAAAAGTTGTTACACTAAGCTTATATATGAGAAACACATAAAATAAATAAATGTCATTTATATATTAAATTATTTTAGAAATTACAACTAAGATTACCATCATGTGAGATTAATTATGAAGAAACATATTCTCATGTCATTAGAGTTTCAGATTTTAAAGTATTTTTGTATGAATATACAGTGAGGAACAAGAGGTGAATAACTCTTAACCAATGAGAAAATGCCACCACCTGATTGGTTGTGTTATATGACAAAAGGGCAAGTATTTCTTTCAAGGAAACAGCATTGCTTCATCAGACTTGAGCTTGGATCCTTGCTTTTTTCCATTGGCAAGCTTTGTGATTTCATAAAATTAATGTTTCTGGGTTTCTGTGTCTTTATAAACAAAATGAATGGCAGCACATTTGATCATTTTAAAGTTCAGTCTGAATCCAGAGCAATCAGGCCTCTGTGACATAAATTCTGACTCAATAGATTATTCTCCATAATCTTCCAAGGGGTGTGCTCCCTTGATATTTTTGTTATCTTTGATTTTTCAAGCATTCAATTCACCCAGGAACTTATTAAGTGTAAGAAAAACCCTCAAATACCATCTGATCTGAAATATATCTTTTTTGAGAATTAAACATACTATATGATAATTTACCAAGGCCAGGTCTGACATATGTATAAGGGTTTTCAATTGAATATTCCAAAAGGTTTTTTGTTTGTTTGTTTGTTTGTTTGTTTGGAACCAGGGATTTAAGTCAGGACCTGGTGCTTATGAGGCAGGTGCAGAACTACTGAGTTAAATACCCAGCCCCAAAAGTTTTGACCTTTGTCCTCAAAGTCACTTCATGAATGTTTCTCACAGTCCTATCTTCTGTGTAGAAGCTTCTCCTCCTGGAAACTTTCAACATGTGTCTAGTCCAGTTTTTGACACTCCCCCTCGTTAGCACTTGCTGACTTGCTTTACGGCTCTTTAGGAATATCTTCTGAATCAGCCCTTGTGGTATCACTATCTCCTCTCTGCCTGTTTGGGTCACTCTAAGGAGTCCGGTGTTCTGCACAGTAAAATCGTGTTTGAATTGAGCCACAGACTTGGATTTGGATTCTCGCTTCTGTATTTGCAAGTTGAATCACTCAGTTTCTCACACGTTAAAGGACACAAATAGCTATTTCATCAGGACTGTTGTGACTACTGAAGATATGTTATTATAAGAGCTTTACGTGTGTACATTATTATTGGAATTACTAGACCTTAATTTGGACCTCTCTCTAGAGATTATAGTGAAATAATTCTAATTTTTGAGAAAACAGAGGAAGAAAAGAGAGTATGATTTACAAAGCTGACCATAGACTGGAATTACATAGTCTGTTTCCAGCTAGCAGATACAGAAGTTGTATTCTTATTCTTTGTAATAACAGACACTAATTCTAAGATATATAAAGAGTTGTGAATTAAGCACAAGCAAAACAATTAAAATCCTCATGTAATTTTTTTCTGTGATTTTTCAAAGATGAACTGCTATAAATTTGAAGGTTTAAACAAATTTTACTGAAACTTGTGTAACCTTTGAATTGTAGTGTAGCATAGAAATATTTGATTGAGTGGTTCTATTATTCAATCCTCTTGATTAAAATTAATCAAAACTCAACTGAAATCCATGTAAACCTTGTTCTGTTTTTAAGCTCTTATATTTAATAAAAAATATTATCAATGCTATAATTTAATAAAATGATCACAAATTAAATCATGGTTTTTAAATATATAGAATTATATAAAATCTTGAAAAAAATAGCACTAATCATTATTCATTAGTTTTGAAGTTCTCTACTTCCACAAGCATACTAGCTCCGTGAATAGCTATATGACTAATTCCTCCCTGCTTTAAGTGATTATCCGTTTTTATTCTTTAGGGACCTCCTGGTTTACCTGGTCTCAAAGGTGACCCTGGCTCCAAAGGAGAAAAGGTGAGAAGATTTTGCTACTATCATTTTGAAATACCAAAAGAAGTGATTTCTCTTTCAGGCTGGCCCTGAGCTCACTATGTAGCCCAGGCAAGCCCCAAACTCACAGCATTCCCCCTGAGTGCTGGGATTACTGGAGTAAACCACTACTCCCCGCACTGTGGTATGTGGTACTGATTGCTGGTAGGCATAAGCCACCACACCCTGTATTGTTGTATATGGTTGCCAGGGATCAAACCAGGGACCTTGTGCTTGCCAGGCAGGCACTGGAACCACTGAGCTAAATCTTTGGCCCAGGAAGTGATTTCTTCTGCAGGTTAAAATCATTCAAAAGGAAATTTAAAATGCCATTGTCATTGTAACCATGGAGCTGAACTATGGGTTTTCAGCTTCCTGGGCATATACAGAGAAGATAAAATATGCAAAGTAATTATGAAAAATTTACTAGAATTCAGTATTATATATTCTCATTGTCTCCTTCTAAGGAACCATATGAAAAAAGCATATGGTTACACTAAACTGACTATTCAGAAAATAAACAGATGGAACAACAAACTGGACATTTTTATTTTTTTAAACATGAAAATAAAAATATTTTTCAAGTAGTTCTTTGGTCGCCTAGGATTTTACTGTGTTGCATCAAATGAAAAAAATAAGCCTTTTTCTTGAATTATTTTTAAACCTCCAAATATCTTTTTAAAGATTGCACATTCCCCAAAGGACACAATATTTAATATTAAATGAGACTCTTACTAAAATAATAAGTTTTGGATTGTCTATTTCACCAGTGTTACATGTGTATCTACATTAATGGGTCCTCCGAGTCAAAGGGTCCTCAAATGAAACATCGAAGATGGTATTTTTAGAAAGCATTTTGTTCCATAATAATCTCCACCCTTAATAAAGCCCAGACCTAATTTAGGCAGTAAATGATCCAGTTAAATGGGGACAGAATCTCAACTCAACTTTCCACTTAGCAGAGTTACTTTAATATGCTTTATATTGTTCATTTTTATGTTCCATGAATTTGATGTACAAATACTTCATGACTAGGATTTAATGATAGCTGGAATGTATGTATTACTAATGCTCTTCTGTCTCTCCCAAAGGGACACCCTGGTTTAATTGGCCTGATTGGTCCTCCAGGAGAGCAAGGGGAGAAAGGGGACAGAGGGCTCCCAGGCACCCAAGGGTCCCCAGGAGCAAAGGGAGATGGGGTGAGTAAGAGTCTAGATGCTTCTTCCTGCTTTTCTCTTATAATGTGTGAGCATGCTCGTGTGCACACACACACATTACACATACATGCACACACTCCTTTAAACATGAATAAATAAGTAATTTAGAAAATCTCTATTCTAATTTGCTTTGGTCAATGATGTTTCAAAAGATTTTCACTTAAGTTTAAAATACACAATATATGATTTTGTTTAAAAATCATAAAAAATATATTTCAGAAATATTGGATCCTTATCACCTGCATATATTATTCTAAGGGCTGCAGGGTTTAAAGATATACCTGCATGTAACCTTTATATTATAGAAATAATGTTAAAACTTATGCCAAATGGGAAATATTCGATTACTGTGTAAAAATTACTTATATTCCCAATGGAAATTTTGTAACTCCTGCTTATTAAGTACTTTCTGATTCCTGAAGTTTTGCAATGTGGATTGTTAGGCAAACCATGAATATGGAATAGCTGAGGAAAACTCATTAAACTGGACGATTTTCCCTCTAGGGATTCCCAGGTCCTGCTGGCCCCGTTGGTCCACCTGGTCCTCCAGGCTTACCCGTAAGTAGAAGAGAAAAGAATATCATAAGGTAACATTAAGTTGTAAGTGGACCAGAGAGGCACTGAAGATTCAAATTTTGATCTACTGTTTGTGTTGGAATTTTCTAGGGTCCTCAAGGCCTGAAGGGTAATAAAGGCTCTGCTGTAAGTATTTTTCCCTTTGACATTGTCACTTTTCAGTGAAGCATATCACACTATTCTTTTCTCTCAATGTTTCTTCTCTTTTCTTTCTAACAGGGACCTGCTGGCCAAAAGGGTGACAGTGGTCTTCCAGGGCCTCCTGGGCCTCCAGTAAGTACTTGCTAACTGTGCTAATCTGATCATTTACATGTGGAGAATGGCATTAATTTCTCAAAATTCATAAGATGGGTGGAAAAACACACATTTTGTTTAGAAGTCTGATTTTATAGAGAATATAACTATGACAATTAGTAATTACATCTATATTCCAAGACTTGTCTTTGAATTTGCTTTACTCTTTCAATATAAAGATAATGTAATTATATATTTTAATAATCTTTTTAGTTTTTTAAGAGAACCATTTTTTGTTATATTTTAATGAAAACAGTGGTATGCCACAAACAATAATTTAAATCTGACTCTAAGAAAAAACAGAGAAGATATAGGCATTTTTTCTAGGGCATATAGTAATACTAATAAAACAATAATGATAGCTACCATTTATTTGACTAATACCAAGTTTCATATACTGATGGAATGAAATATAAGTGCAAGTGAAAGAATATTTAATAACCTTTCTTGAGCTATATTTTTTCCAAATATATGTGTATCAGTTTGCTATAGCTATTATAACAAAGACCGCAATACTGCTTGGTTTACACAACAGAATGAATTACTTCACATTCCTGCATGCTTGAAGTCTGAGATCAAAATGTGAACAGAGGGGTTTCTTCTAGGGAAGAAGTGTGTATGGAAATATTCTTTCCACTCTGCTTTCTTTGGTTCGCAGATTAGATTCTCCCTCTGTTTCTTCACATTGTCTTTCATTTGTACATAGATTTATTTCCAAATTTCCCCTTTATAGCAGTTATACTGGATTCCATCCTACCCTACAGACCTTATCTTATACAATGATATCTTCAGTGACCTCATCATATAAAATCACATTCTGAGATTCTGAGGTTCAGACATTCAACATCTGATTTATCTGTGTGTGTGTGTGTGTGCGTGTGTGTGGTACAATTTAAACTACAATAATATAAACTATTTGTTGTGGTTCTACACTTACATATGTATAAATTAAAATCTGCATTTATTTATAATTTTAATGTATAAATATTTAAATTATACAAATTGAAAGATGCTAATATGTGCATATTTTTAAAGTTTAAGACTTCAGATTATGACTTGTTATTAAAGGCAGTAATTTATAAATAGCTTAAGAGCTTTAAAATGCTTTTCTAATCCCCAGATATTTTAAAATATAGTTGTGTATATAACACATTAAATTAGGCCTAATTAGCTGATAAGGTAGTAACGCATGCGGTTCGTTGATACAAATCCGCACCACACTGGAGTGAAAGTACCTGAAATCATCTGACATGTGCAGATACTTCACTTTTGCCACTAGGTTTTCTTAGAAAAAATTACAGTTTATATTTTCTCTTGTACATTTTTCAGGTTTGAAAAGTGAAACCAACCATGATTTCTAACCAGAACTATATTACCAATCACAAAATTTTCAGAATATTTTACTTTATGCACAATTGCGCTCACATTCTGTCTCCTTCCAGGGTCCTCCTGGCGAAGTCATTCAGCCTTTACCTATCTTGTCACCCAAAAAAACCAGAAGACATGCTGAAAGCATGCAAGCAGATGCGGGTGATAACATTCTTGATTATTCCGATGGAATGGAGGAAATATTTGGCTCCCTTAATTCCCTGAAACAAGACATTGAGCATATGAAGTTTCCAATGGGGACTCAGACAAATCCAGCCCGAACTTGCAAAGACCTGCAACTCAGCCATCCTAACTTCCCAGATGGTATGTTAATAATTCATGACGAAGCAAATGTACTGAGCTGCTAAGTTACTGAAGTGCATTGTCAGCTCAGCAAAGTTCTAATTAAATGTTTAATACAGTCTCTAAATAAAACGGAAGCAAACCATGATTAATTCAAGTTTTGTATACAGAGAAAGTCATTTACACATCCTGATTGATGATCTGCCTTGGGAAATCCTTGTCTGTTAAACAAAGTTTCATTAGATTGTGATAAGATCATCTGTGGATGATTACAGCTAACACAAATGTATTTGGTCTTATAAATGCCTCACAGAGTGGATATTATGTGTGTGCAAATATGTACATACATGACAAGTCATGCAACTCCTAAATAAGCAAGTTGTAGATATTTGTTTGATTTGAAATCCTTCACTTTACCTCAAATACTGTCCCCCTCACCTTTTACTACCAAGAAAATACTTTTTTTTTGAGACAGGGTCTCACTTTGTAGTTCAGGCTGGCCCTGAGCTCACTATGTAGCCCAGGCAAGCCTCAAACTCAGCAGTCCTCCTGCCTCTGCCTCCCAAATGCTGGGATTACAGACTTGAGCCACCAAACCCAGCATTTGTGATATGAGATACTGATTACCAGTGGGTGTAGCCACCACACCCAGTATTATTGTATGTGGTTATTGGGTATCGAACCAGGGACCTTGCGCTTGTGAGGTAGGCACTGGAACCACTGAGCTTAAATCTCTGGCCCAAGAGAGTACTATCTTGCACCATCATTTATATGATGAGTTTCTTTTCTTTCTTTCTTTTTTTTTTTTTTGGTGTTACTGGGGATCGAACTTGGGCCCTGTGCTTCCAAGGTAGGTGTGGTACCACTTGACCTAAATCTCTGGCCCTATATGATGAGTTTCATAACAGATCTGGGTATCGCAGTGCAGAGAGAAGAGTGTGGTATGCTTCATAGGCAGCCATTATAGAAGGAAAGTCAGGAAAATACTAGTCAAGCATAGTCTGTAACAACTAAAACACAGGGAGTGAAGCAAACCAGTTCCCAGTCTTTAGATGACACTTTTTAAAATACAAAGATACATTTAGTTCAGTAATTTATAGAAAAACACTTTTTAAAATCAATCTCCTTGGTACATTTTAGAAATACATTATCATCTCATTCAGCATTTACCATTTGTACCTGTACGTGATGTATCATAGTTCTGCTTTTCCCTTCCTTATTTCCTGTCCCCCTTGAAAGACACTTTTAAGTGATATGTAAACAAAGTATTTAGATGATTTTGCTTGAGCTTGTGCCAGAAAATTCCTCCTGCACATAAATTTAAATATGCTTTGCCCGTCGTCAAATTCCTGTTAAGTTTTCAAGACATGTAGATGAGAATAGAGAGAATGGACCTGTACTACACTATTCTTACACTGCAGACCTCAGCAAATAATCTGTACACCAAGTATAAAGGATTGTAGCCTGTACTGAATTATAAAATATATGATTTTGAACAAATCCAGCTGAGAAAAATATTGGAAATTTTAGGAACGGTGAGTTCAATGTAGGATACAGTACCCAGTAGCTTATATATATAATAACTAGGCCCATTAGCTCTTAACTGTACTATTTAAAGAAGATTCAATATTTGTTCACTTCTCAGTTGATCACAGAGCACTGTTCTTCATGGAGAGATTCATAGGTGAACAGAAAGAACAGTGGTTGAGCTATTTATTATTATCCAATGGTATAGATAGGATAAAATATTGGTGATAGTACATTACTGTAGTAATGATAAAAATTGGCTATTTATATGAATAAAGGATATTCCCTTTGGGGTAAGTAAAACAATATACAAGGAGGTAACATTTAAGCTGAACAAAATAGTTGCTGTGCTAAGAATTAGGAGGCACTGAACATGTGCAGAGGGTGTAGAGCAGCTGCAGAATTTCACAGAGGACAAAACCCCGATGACCTTATGAAACTGAAAGAAGGTCCCTGTGGCTCAACCAGGGTGAGCAAACTCAAACTGATTTGATGTGATTTGGAAAAGTGAAAAGGCATCAAAGGAAGCAGATTAGAAAACTGTTGGTCAATCTCATAAAGACATGATAGTGGCCTGGTCTCAAATTAAGGCAGCAGAAATGAGCGATGGATGAATGAAAGGTAGATTGAATGTAGCGTCTAAATGGTGCCAAACAATTTTTGAACAAAGATAACTTGTTTAAGCTATAAAAGTATGTGAAAAAGTCTTGAATTATAATTTTATTGAATAAAGTGAGATGAAACTATTTTCCCATAAATTCAAATTGTAATTAAGAACATAAAATATTAAAAACACCATGGCTCTTTCTGCTAGATATCTTGTATCATTTTAAATTACTTGCATATTTTCCTGGAATTAAATTTGTGTCAGATATGAATACATTGACATAATTAGAAAAAGAGCTGAGCAAGGTGACACACACCTGTAATCCTAGCACTTGGGAGACTTGAGTCAGAAGGATTGTTAGCAGGGGCTATAAAATGAATTCAAAGCCACCCTGAACTGCAAAGTGAGACTCAGTCTAAAAACAGAAGATAAAAAAGAGGATGAGCCAGGCGTGGTGGCTCACCCCTGTAATCCCAGCACTCAGGAGAAAAAAAAAAAAAGGATGAATGTTATTCAGGCTACCTGACCAATAATAGAAGTTGTTGGTATTAAAGTACTTTTTCTGATTTACATGTAGTAGTAGATTTATATAGTTTTGTTTCATTTTGATATTAAGAATTTTTATGAAATTTGAGCTTTGTTTGCTTACTCTTCCAATCATGGAGGATTGAACCCAGACCTTCATATGCAGTTATAACTTCAATCTATCTATCTATCTATCTATCTATCTATCTATCTATCTATCTATCTATCTATCTATCTATCTATCTACCTATCTACCTATCTATCATCTATCTATCATCTTTCTTATTTATTTATTTATATTTATGCACAGGTTCTTACTAGGTCTCTGTCCAAATTAAATGGCCCAGGCTGGGCTCTAGTTTGTGAGCTTGCAATTCTTCTGCCTCAGCTTCCCAGACTCTTGGGATTATGGGCATCTCCCAACCTTCCCAGGTGTTTCAACTTTTAAGAAGTAAAAAGTTCACAACTGGTGCATTGTACTAATTCTAATTAATACTTAAAGTTGCAGCATAATGAAAATGGTAGGGAAAAAGCAAGGCAATTATCAAATGTACATCAATTTGTCTTCTAATGACTCTAGGTGACAAAAAAGATCTTTATCATTTTTGTAAAGAATGACTTTTAGGGCCGAGGATTTAGCGTGAGTGGTACTCCACCTATCTTGGAAGCACAAGGGCCTGAGATCAAGCCCTGTACTGCCAAAAAAATTTTTAAAAAAGACTTTCTATTTCTCTCAATATTCTTCAGACTTTTTACATAACACCAAAGTAATGCTTGTGGCTGCTCACAAAATTTGTTCTATAGAATTGCAGTAATGGCATTAATAGCTCATTGATTTTAAATATATAAATGCATTTCCTTCTTAGGTTCAAATTCAAAAAAAGAAAAATATGATTACAATAAGTTTTTGCTATAAAATATGACAAACATGGCCTCAGAGGTTAAATAGATACTTCCACTGTTAGGGATGAATGAGCAAAGAAAAAATGTGTAGATTATTATACCTACAGTACAGAAATGAAATGGTTTATCTGAGATTAAGGTTCAACTATTTCTCAATCTAATGTACACACAGCTGAGATCGACACCTTCAAGGTGGTTTGGCACTGGACTGTCTATACAGTGGAGAAAATTATTTGTAGAAGTGACGTTTCAGATGAATTCTAAAAGTGATCGCTGAAATCTAAACAAAGAATTCCAGATACAGTTTATGGCTATTTACAAAGATTTGAGGCTGAAAAGGCATAAGATGTATCCAACTGTTCAAATACAAATCTCAATTTGCTGTACAACATAAAAGAAAAGAAACTTATGAATTTTCATTTTTCTCGTTTTCCTGATATCGTTGATTGGTGCTATCAATAAAATTTAGATATCACATTTTTCCCTGTCTACCAGGTGAATATTGGATTGATCCTAACCAAGGTTGTTCAGGAGATTCCTTCAAAGTTTACTGCAATTTCACATCTGGTGGTGAGACTTGCATTTATCCAGACAAAAAATCTGAGGGAGTAAGTACCAATCTGTTCTGGTGGTGAATGTTGACAGTTCTTGCCATGTTTTTGCAATATTGAACTAAACGGGAAAATTATACTGTCATATTTTCATTTATCTGCTTTTCTTACAGGGTAATTAGAACATTCATTTGCATAAACATGAATAAGACTCCAAAGTGATGCTCAGAGTTAACAAATACTTCTTTCCTTTATATTTTTATTTAAGATGTATTCTTTGGGCACCTGCTTGCTCTCTAAAATTCTGTCACTTTCTATGATACAGCATAGCTGAATTTCAAATTTTAGTTCATGCATAGTATTCTTCTGCCAATTTACCACATGGTAGAACTCACAGATGCTTACGATGCTTAAATCACAAGATTTTATAAAAAATGTTAATATTTCATATAAAGTCAGAGTATTCTTTATACTTTTGTTTTAAATGTGTGATCTCTTCAAATTTATTGATTTTCACTTAGTATCAGTATCATGGGTTCCATCTATAAAGTTATAAATTATTGATTTTCACTTAGTAGCACCTGAGTTCTATCTATAAAGTTACACACAAATTATTAAATAAGGAATGATTTTCTCATTAGCATAATCTATTTTTGGACATTTTATATATAGCACATTTTGTCTTTATTGTGTTCCTGTTATAGATCTCATTTTTCTTTAGTAAATGTCATGTGCTTAGAGGGACCCAGAAACACTGCTGAGGCAAAGCCATTAATATGTGCAACTAATCTTTTATAAGAAAAGTAAAGCTTCTGACTTGAGTAGAAAGTAGGTGCAAGAAACAAAGAAAGTCCCATCTTCCAACTTCCCTTGGACGTAGCCTAAAATGAACTTTCATGCCTGGAGAAATGTGGAACAATGGAAAATGCCTGCTCCTACACACTGGTTATTCAGAATCCCTACTTGAATCCTTATAAAGTCATACAATTGGCTGATTATTGCACAGAAAAATCAATAAACGGATATTTCTAAAAGATTATAGGATTTCTATAAGATTGTAAGCATTCTCCCACCAATGACTTTTCCAGCCATCTTGCCTTTGTTTTTTACGTAGATTATTTTCAGAATGTCCTGGCTACAGAATTCTAACATTACTTGCCCTGCTAGTTGATGCCAACCTTCTTAATCTTACTAAATTTGCTGATGTATTCATGATATTTTTTCATAATTTTCACCTACTCTCTAATTCTCTGCTTCCTTTATAACAGGTGAGAATTTCATCATGGCCAAAGGAGAAACCAGGAAGTTGGTTTAGCGAATTTAAAAGGGGAAAACTGGTATGTTACAACCTCAGAATGGAATGGATTATCTTAACCTCCAAAAAGGAAGTTCCAGATATGATTTCCCAGTCCTGACTCTGAAAATCTAGTTGTATTAAGCATGATTCCATTCAATCTTTAATTGGTCCATCTATTATCTGTCAGGGCACTATAATATCTAAAAGCAGTGTACAATATTTTATCAGTGTAAATGGATTTGCACAAAATTTAACTTTAAAAATCACCAAAGAATAAATTCAATAAATATTTGATATAGTCATAAAATGGATTATGCTCAAAATGTCAGGCAAAAAGAACATAATAACCACTTATTATCTCTGACTACTATTTTCTCTTGTTTGAAAACTAGTTTTTTGAGGGATATCTCTATTTCTATAAGAATTATAGGATGGGCCAAGATTTAGCTCAGTGGTTCTGGCGTCTGCCTCACAAGTGCAAGGTCCTGAGTTCGATCCTGTTAACCACATACAACAATGCTGGGCATGATGACTCACGCCCACCAGCAATCAACCAGCAGTCAGCCCCACATTCCACAGTGCAGGGCGTGGTGGCTCACCCCTGTAATCCCAGCACTCGGGAGGCAGAGACAGGAGGATTGCTGAATTCGAGGCTTGCCTGGGCTACATAGTGAGCTCAGGGCCAGCCTGAACTACAAAGCGAGACCCTGTCTCAAAAAAAAAATACATAAATAAATAAAAATAAAGAATTATAGGATTAAGCAATTTTTTTCCTGATTACTAAATTTAGGGAATATGGTGAATTGGCTGATCCTTGCTTATATGCAAATTTACTTAAATATTTCCCTAAATTTACCACACCAACTTAATTTTTTTTTTTTTGAAACAGGGTCTTGCTTTGTAGTTCAGGCTGGCCTTGAGCTCACTATGTAGCCCAGTCAAGCCTCCAACGAACTCAGCAATCCTCCTGGCTCTGCCTCCACAGTCCTGGGATTACAGGCATGAGCCACCATGCCCAGCACTGTGGTATGTGGTATTAATTGCTGGTGTGGGTGAGTCACCACGCCCAGCATTGTTGTATGTGGTAAATGGGATCAAACTCAGGACCTTGCGCTTGCGAGGCAGGCACCGGAACCACTAAGCTAAATCTCTAGCCCAATAATTTTTAGAAATATTTTAAGATGATACCCAAATTAAATTTAAATTAAAAGCTTTTCAAAATCTAGCCGGGTGTGGTGGCTCACGCCTGTAATCCCAGCACTCGGGAGGCAGAGACAGGAGGATTGCTGAGTTCGAGGCTTGCCTGGGCTACATAGTGAGCTCAGAGCCAGCCTGAACTACAAAGCGAGACCCTGTCTCAAAAAAACAAACAAAACAAAACAAAACAAAACAAAAATCTGCATAGGTATTTGACTAGTAAATCTGTATAGGTATTTGATTAGTAAATCTGTATAAGAATTTGAGTTACTTTCAATTAATGATTATTCCAATTAAAGTCTCTCCTACATATAATTAATTATTAAACTACCTGGTGTCTTTTTATTTTTTTAAAAGCTACTACTTTCCATTGATCATAACTTATGCATTTACTATTATATGCATTAATATAACCACTTATATTAATGACTTTCAGTGGTTTTCCATTTGACTTAAAATTCGCTAACTCAGACTTCAAGACACATGTTAAATATTCACCTTATTTATTGACATATGAAATAAAGAAATATTCAGATAAAGCTATATGTGCACATGTTAACTTCGTTCTGATTCATTTTCTTTATAGTAAATTTCTTAAATAGATCTTTTTTATAAACTCACCAAGGAAACTCATGATGTATTAATCAGTAAGGAATGATTAAAATGAACAATAAAGAGCCGGGCGTGGTGGCTGACACCTGTCATCCCAGCACTTGGGAGGCAGAGGCAGGAGGATTGCTGAGTTCAAGGCTGGCCTGGGCTACATAGTGAGCTCAGGGCCAGCCTGAACTACAAAGCGAGAGCCTGTCTCAAAAAAAAAAAAAGAACAATAAAGAGAAAAGTTACATATAAATGGCTTTGCTGATAATCTGAGAAATTTTAAAAATTCAGATGTATGTAGTTCATCTTTGTTCAGATAATTCAATTGCAGCCAATAAATAAGCTGTGAAAATGATACGGGACAGGTCTTAATAATTTCCAGATAAGATCATTTCCTGTTATACATAAAAATAAATATGGGTTCCACAAACTTTCACTCATGTTGTTTTGGTCTTTATATTCAATGCTGATCATAAAATGGTGAATTTCCACATCAGCTCAGAATGGACGACATGTCCATGTTGAATATTAAAAGATCCCAAACTAGAAACCTTAGAAAACTGTTACCCCTATGGCTGAAGATTTAGCTCAGTGGTTCTAGCACCTGTCTAGCAATCACAAGGTCCTTAACTCAATCCCTGGTGACCACATACAACAATACCAGGCATGGTGGCCATGCCCACCAGTAATCAGTGCCACATACCACAGTGCTGGGCATGGTGGGTCAAGCCTGTAATCCCAGCACTCAGGAGTCAGAGGCAGGAGGATTGTTGTGAGTTCAAGGTTGCCTGGACTACATAGTGAGCTCAGGGCCAGACTGAGCTACCAAGTGAGACCCTGTCAGAAAGAAAGAAAGAAAGAGAGAAAGAGAGAAAGAGAGAAAGAGAGAGAGAGAGAAAGAGAGAAAGAGAGAGAGAGAGAGAAAGAGAGAGAGAGAAAGAGGAGAGAGAGAGAAAGAGAGAGAAAGAAAGAAAAAGAGAAAGAAAGAAAGAAAGAAAGAAAGAAAGAAAGAAAGAAAGAAAGAAAGAAAGAAAGAAAGAAAGAAAGAAACAAAGAAAGAAAGAAACAAAGAAACAAAGAAAAAACTGTTACCCTTAAATAAACATGCAGGAAGATGATTCAAGATTTGAGTGAAATAATACATTAGGAAAGTTTTTACATTATGAAAGGAGCCAATCAACATTAACCAGCAACCGTAATGTTGCCGTAATGTTGCGCTGAAATCCTTCAGTTTTCATTGTTTCACTGTTTTATCATGTTAAAAAAGCACACAAATGTAATGAAACATTTCTTGGAATGAAGAACATTGTTTTCTTGCAACTTACTGATCAAAATGCTGAAGTCCAGAAATAAAGTGATTTTTGTCAAATATAAGCAGTTATTATAGGAGCAACTGGCATTTGGAGGTGATCCTGGCCCCTAAAATCTCACCTCTAGGTACCATGTGCCTCTCTTTTTCATTGGTTTAAAGTAGGTTAGTTGACTTATTTGCAGTTAACTGTCAAGAGTGATTTATTTTCCATAACATAAGAGGGAAAGGGTTTTTATGTGCCTTTTCATTCTTTTATTTCCAGCTTTCATACGTAGATGTTGAAGGAAATTCCATTAACATGGTACAAATGACATTCCTTAAACTTCTGACGGCTTCTGCTCGGCAAAATTTCACCTACAACTGTCACCAGTCAGTTGCCTGGTATGATATGTCATCAGGAAACTATGACAAAGCTCTTCGATTCCTCGGATCCAATGACGAGGAGATGTCCTATGATAACAACCCTTACATCAAAGCACTGTATGACGGCTGTGCGGTGAGTGTGATCACTGTTTGCCCTTGACAGCGATGAGACACGGTGGAAAAGCCTCAGCTTGGTACCGAGCCAATCTGTCTCATGAAATGGATGTCAATAATTATTAAGATGCAATGTAGAACACTGTCATATTAAGACACAGAATGTTAGAGACCACTAATGTTCACACAAGCACACAAACACATCCAGAAATACACGCACACTTTTTAATTGAATTCTTTACTGGTACATTTTATAGACAACTCACAGTCACACTCAACAGTGGGAAATTTGTACCAGCATATGACACGAGTTAATTCTCTACCCACCCCACAACCCCCCAAACCCTATATATATATGTGCTTTCTTTTTCTTTTCAATTCATATTTATTCTTTCCCCTCATTACTTTCCCCTACCACAGTCCCTTTGAGTATTTCCTATTTCACAAAATCTATCATACATTCTGGAACTCATTTACATCTACAGTTTCTCATACCAGAGAAAAGATATGGTATTCACATATCTGTGATCTATTTATTTCACTTATTAGTGTGTTCTCAGGGTGTGTCCATTTGAAATCATAAAAAGGCAATATTGGATCATGTCTTATTTTACTTCTGACCTTTCAGTATTATTGCATTATATTTTAGTCATAGTATTATATTCAGTTATGTTTGAAATTTAGAAATATTTATTATTTGTTTCCTTACACTATGATTTTATAGTGACAGAAAGAAGTCATCACTGTATCATCTATAATGCAGATAATTTCTATACCTTTATTTTCTTTAGATGGAGCTTCTTAATTAGCATTGCTTTATCAACTTGAGAGCTATTATCATTTTTGTTTTCTTTATCTTTTAGAACTGTTTTTGAGACACATGGGAATTCGATACAGTACCTAATTACTTTAGCTTAGTATTAATGACTGAGAAGAACTTAAAATTATAAATTAAGAATTTGGCAACTTCAACCAAATGAGTATAGTCCAGTAGAATACAAATGGGAAAGTAAAATCATGAAGCAGAAGTTGGAAAAATGTTCTCAGCAGTAGAGGATTGTTAAATATAAAATTAATATAGAGCAGAAATGGTTTGTAGACTTTCTGAATTATAATTTTATATTACATTTTTTCTGGAGAATTTAACCATATAATCTTATTTATAATAGTAGGGATGTATTTATATAATATTCTAATACCAGAATCAATTTTATCTTAAATTATATTCATTAACTACTTATATCAATCAAGATTCAATTTAACTATGCTATATGTTAGGGTACAACATTTGAATAATTGCAACTAGATGTTAAATATAATTGTCAGCGTTCAAATTTTAAAACAACATGTAAAATAGTGATAAAAATGAATTACAGTATCATTGACAAATACAGTTTTCTACTGTTTAGTCTCTCATCTTCTTACCTACACTCAGAAGTGCAAGAAAAAGTAAGAGTTTTATGAAAACTATTAAATGATTGTATAACTGTAAATTTCTGCTCAATTTTACAGTCCAGAAAAGGCTCTGACAAGACTGTGATTGAAATCAATACACCGAAAGTCGATCAAGTACCTATCATTGATGTAATGATCAATGACTTTGGCGATCAGAATCAGAAGTGTGGATTTGAAGTTGGTCCAGTTTGTTTTCTTGGCTAAGATTAGGAGAAAGAACATATGAAATCAAGAGAATACAAACTTTGGTGCCACCGACCCATTTTATGCCACATGCAAGTTTTAAATAAGGGTGGTAGAGAATACAGCTCGCTATGTCTACTTTCACCAGGTAGGAACTAACTGCAGCCAATGGGGCAGAATCACTTGAACATGACTTTGAGAATCATAACGTTCTAAGATAGTGTGGCTAAGATGGAGCGAGCCTGTCTCCCAATCCTTAACCCTCATCTCTACTTTTCTTATTTGGATTTCTTTGGTGCTGTAGGAAAAAAAAAGAGAGAGAGAGAGAAAAGTATATATTCATAAAAATATGGTGCTCACCCCCATCCATCCAGGATATGCTAAAAAAGTGTGTTTAATAAATTGTAATTATTTTTATGTACAGTTCTATACTGTTAACTATGTGTCCACTCCCAAAACTTGCACGTGTCTCTCAATCCCATTTGACTAATTTTATGATAATTATGGAACTATGATGGCAATAAATATATGTGTTACAAAAATAGTGTTGTAATTTCTGATGATTCAAATTCCCTTTCTTGACTAATAATAAAATGTCTTTGTATATATTGATGTTGAAGAGTTCAATTATTTGATGTCGCTAACAGATTTAGGCAGAATCTGTAGGACTTTTGGGAGCACACTTCTGTCAACAACTCTGTTGACTGTAACTTTGTTGAAGTTCTGCCAAATATCATGCATTGTGATACTTTTTAAAAATTCCATACCTCAACACTTTTTTTCAAAACCCAGGATTCTACAAGATACTTGTATATGTAGCAAACAATCAAGTTTCTATTTTTGGACAACAAAATGTATATGACAAATTGTTTTAAAATTAGTGCATCCATTAGTTCTTGTACATGTGTACAAATTTTTCTACCTTAACCATTCCACTTTTGTCATGTACTTCAATAATGTTGGTAAATATTTGGAGATGAATCAATTATTTATGAATTTGTGAAATGTTAAACTTTAATCAACTTCCTGAATTAAATTATAACTCGTATATTATAATAGTTTCAAATATGATTTTACCTGCCAAACAAATACTACTTCTTTTTTGGAGATACTACATTCATCATTTGACCAACCTAATAGCTAAGTAACATAAGAGTGGACTGTTTTAAATTCATACTTATTAATGACAACTGAAATTTTTTTCTGCTAGATATTTTCAGTCAGATAGCTTGAAATAGCAGTAAGTCTTAAAAACTACAAAATGAACCTTGTATCTATTTTAAGTAATATATGTAAGACTTGAAAATAAATGTTTATTATGTCTTATATGAAGTGTGAAGTTAATTGATACCAGATTCCACTGGAGCATTTTCAAATGGCAAGTTATCACAAAAGAGCATACTTGTAATATTGCAATTCAAACGTAAACATTTGTCATCAAGAATTTCTTTTATTTTTCAAATCAAGTCTGTAAATGTCCTTAAAGAAGGGAGATATGAAACCTATAAATAAACTTAACTCTTGTCTACCTGGATGGGTCATTCTCTTTCTTAGTTTCCAAATTACTTTCTTTTGCAGAAGAAGATTGTCTTTCATGACCATCCAGATTAGAATATTCTTGCATTTTTAAATAAACGTATTAATCTTTAGAAATGATTTCTTTCAATTCCCCATGTGAAAAATACTAAACAAGATATGGTAATATTATATTTGGAAAATAAATATAGGCTCCTCTCATCAATGAAATTTACAATTAAAATGTTTACAGTCTGAGGGCCGGAGGGTTAGCTCAGTGGTTCCGGCGCCTGCCTCATAAGCACAAGGTCCTGAGTTCGATCCCCAATAACCACATACAGTGCTGGGCGTGGAGACTCACGTCCACCAACAATCAATACCACATACCACAGTGCTGGGCATGGTGGCTCACACCTGTAATCCCAGCCCTCAGGAGGCAGAGACAGGAGGATTGCTGAGTTCGAGGCTTGCCTGGGGTACATAGTGAGCTCAGGGCCGGCCTGAACTACAAAGCGAGACCCTGTCTCAAAAAAAAAAAAAAATTCCCAAAGCATTTTGTTTGAAACATATCTTTAAATCATATGTTAAATACTTTTCAGAAAGAATTGTATACATCAATTTGCATTAATATAGCTTTGACTACATTTAATTATATATAGTATATATCATGTACTTTATATAATACTTTTACCATATATATGCTATAACCCCTGAATGTCTTTTCATAGAGTTTTGCAGTTTCTCATAGAATAAATTTCTCTAATATGCTAGATCAAAAATATTTCTATTGTTGAAAGTTCAAAATATTTGGTTCATATATGATCATATTATATTTTAGATTATTTCTAATTTAAGAAAATGTCTATTACATTTGATTCATATGAAAGTTGTGAAAAGTTTCCAATTACCTTAGTATTCATAATATTTTAGACCTTGGTTCACCTCTGCCACCACAAATTTTATGTTTGGGGACCACAAAACATAATTCCATGGCATAAATTCTGTCATTGTACTGTTTTGGTCATCGTTATACTTATTTGGTGATAATATTATTGCAGAAAACCATTGGTACACTGGGATTACTGGCCTTGACTATAAAAGTGAAGCTACATAATTATACCTTACTATGTAACTATATTATAGAAACTCCAAATAAATGAATCACTCATTAGATTTTCTCCTCATTAGTTATTTCCATAGCACCCAATACAAGAAAGAATGCAAAGACAGTTAGTGTAGAAAGGCAACGTTCTTAATTGATTAGTGTCTCAGAATCTTATTTTGCCCAGTATTACCAATTATATTATTAAGAGAACTTTTGAGGAATGGAAAAGGAAATCATGCCAAAAAATTTTCCTGAACCTTAAACTTTATTAGGTTTACATTATATAGCCTGATGCATGCTGGATAACTGCAAGATATATGAGTTAATTAAGGGGCTATCTCATATATGAATTAAATAAAAACAGCAGTTGCTTCTCTCGATTTCGTACTGTTAAAACTATTGCCACAGTACAAATTCATTTTTCCATGTAGCTGATGACACGTGCTACTACCTTACACAACTTTGATAAAGATTTCACTTTTGGAAAGCAAAACCTTATGTAAAGTGTACGAGCCCTGAATTCCAAATTATTAGAGTCATGTACCAGCTTTGCAAATAATTTGGAAACAATAACTCCATCTTCACCAGAATTAGTTTTCAGGTCCTTTTTATTTTAATGTGTGCCAGGATGTGTTTCCCTCTCCAGAGGGATGAAGTTAATAGGATTTGGGAGCTCAGCTTTAATACTGTGCCAGGCCCCTCCCCCTGTCTGGGCTGTGTGATTCACCCTTGCTCAGCACCGCTGCAGCCCAGAGAACATAGATTACATGGTGATTTATAGTAATGTATCTTACTGGGAAAATATCTAGTTTACAGCATTCCAGCTACAATAATCACTACCTAGCAGGATCCTTATTTATTTTCTGTCTAGTAAATCTGCAGTCAGTATTTATAAGGAAACTGGGCAAGGTGGAAAAAAGCTACAGACCTACTGTTAATTTCCCTTTAAAAACATGAATTAATTTCAGAAATGTTTCATGTTACAGTTACTGGAACTTACAGACATTTTATTATGGCATTTCTGTTCATAAGGCTATTTACATAAAATTAAACAATCTCATATACATGAATAATCTCATAGATACAGATATGGAACAAATCTCATATATGAAAAATCATCTCTATCAATCTATCTATCTATCTACCTATCTATCTATCTAATCTATCAGAAAAGCACCAAAAATGTGTATAAATTTCAGGCACAGAAAACTTTGTACAAATATTGTAATATTAAATTTACTGAGACACGGGATTGATACAAGTTATCTTTGGCTTCTACAGTGGCAAGTGGTCCCCAGAGTCATGACCACAGGACTCCAGACGTTCACGAGAGTGGCACACTGCTGCTTGGGTCACCTTGGTCGTTGAAATCACTGCATGTGTGTTTTGGGTTTCTTCTTTCAGGGTCAACAGCATAGTGGGTTTTCTTTGCTCTATGACATCTTCTAGGGTTCCCATAACAGACGCTAGGTGACATTATCTGTTGAAAACATTGCACTATTTCTCTTTTCCTGAACTATGTATGTAGTTTTTGGCTGACTCTATTATACATAAAGAAGTAGGTATTGTTTCTTCCCATAACAAGAGTGTTTCCTATGGTCAAAATGATGAGCAGCCTGTCTCAGGGCCTAGTCTTATTCTGGGGGCACCGACGACGTACACTAAACTGTCAGCAGCCTGAATTCCCCACTTTCTGAGGTGTGAACAGAGTCTCTGGCAGCCATTTTTGACTCATGGAAAACAATGAACATTTTATGAGCACAGGAGAATATTCACATGAACAGGCGGCACTTCTTTACTCCCCGTGATACCCAAACTTTAAATGAATGGAACCAAGAAGTCTGATAAGAGGAACTTCGTTGACCTGTGAAGTCAACATGATGCAAAGATGTGTCTAAATATTAATGAAACAAATTTGAGCTCTGATCTGATCAAGAAAAGCTAAAATGTCTTCAAAATATCAAGTACAACTTCTCATAGCTAATGCTGCACTAAAAAGATATTTTCAAAATTAATAGTTTCCATAAAACAAGAAGGTTTTTACATATGCAGATCAAAACTAAGCTCACTTGTTAGTTTACATTATTACTTAGATATTTATGGGAAAATTTAAGTTTTTATAGCAGTACTAAGAAAAATCGTGGGAAAAGGAAATGACAGCAGTAAAAACAATGAAAGTCCTAATCTATCAATGTAACTTGAAGTGGAAAAGCATCTAAGTATCATTAGATGATTTTTCTTTCTGGAGTTTTGGTTAGTTCCAAGTCTCATCTTGCTGGGCATGGTGGCTCATGCCCAGCATTTGGGAAGCAGAGGCAGGAGGGTTGCTGTGAGTTCAAGGTTAGCTTGGGCTACATAGTGAGCTCAGGAACTGAATTATAAAGCAAGAGCCTGCCCCCCCCCCAAAAAAAAAAAAACCTTAAAAAACAAAACAAACTTTCTTCTAGATTTTAAGTGAATATTTTATAAAGATACAATTCGAAGATTTTGAATCTTTAATCATGGAAAGTGAATGCTACAAAAGGATCATGCAATCATTAATAAACCAGTAACTAAGCACATGGTTAAGTTTATCATCAGGATCAGTGTAATTTTCTTTTTTTTATAAAGAATCTGTTACAATGAATTATGCTGTGACTACACTATACACTTATGTGTATAAAGAGTCATCAAAAAATATTTTATTACTGAGTTTCTGGCTAAAGATCGGCAGAAATGAAGCGCACTACGTGTTAGCCTTTGGTACGCCCCATGAGGGAGCTGTTGGGTCTGGATGTGTCCCAGGGAGCCCGCGTGACTCCGCTGTGAGCGCCCACGCGGCTCCAGGGAAAGGAGGACGTGGTGCTGTGTTCTCAGGCCTGTGCGGAGAATTAGGTTAACTGGCTTGACAGAGATTTCAGACGCTGGGCAGCAGGTACTAAAGAACGAATGCTGGTTACAGAGCAGAGAAAGCCATTTTAGATTAAATATGTGGGTAGATTTTTTGCATCAATAAGACGGGGATCAAATACCAATGGACTGAGGTAGAAATTTGGGTGAGTAACAATATAGATTTGGATGATGATATTAATGCTTACATTATTTAGAGTTTAAGGAAAAATATAAAACTATCTGGAAAAAGACTA